>JAGKPY010000029.1:0-260025 GCA_022609225.1 Boeremia lycopersici
GATAGAGTCTTAATTAATACTACTTTATAATTATATTTAAAAGCACTAAGGATTATTACTAACTCTAATAGTAAAGATTATTAATTAGCTATAGAGAGGTACTATAATACTACTATATAGGTAGATATTATTAGTAGCCTAAGTGCTATAGCTTAAAGTATTAAATAAGGCTGCTTCTATATATAAATTATATAAAAGAAAGTAGATCTAGAAGAGTAGAGACCTTTTAAAGAAATAGGCAGAGGATTTAATAGCCTAATATAATATTAGAGTATAGGTAGAGAGGAAATTATATAAGGGTAAGGCCTAAATAGGTGTAGGTAAGTAGGGTAAAAGACACTATAAGCACTATAGTAAGATAGGGTACAACTTATATATATATAAAAAAGATATAATATACCTTATAGGCAAGAGAATTAATAGGCAAGAGAATTACTTTTACTAAGCCCCTACTAAAGTACTCTTCCTCTACTAATACCTTAATAATAGTATAATATTAACATGTTAAAGAAAGCCTAGATATAGCTTACACTTTAAGCTCTTAAATAAGATATAAATCTCTTATAGTAATATACTATAGCTATCTATAATGTTTCTTAAGGTATACTAAGTAAATAATATACAGAATAACCTTTATAAGCTAATACTATGCCTAACTTATAAGGGCTAGATAATAATAAGAAGTAAGTAATTATTTAATATATACTTAAGCTAGATATATAAGGGTTTAGCCCTTAGCTAGCTAACATAGCTGTTATAGCTAATTCTCTATACACTAAGTATAATCTAGGCCTTATTAGCTTAAACTAGCCTAGTATATTTGTAAAGTATTAGCTAGAGCTTAAAATAAAGTTTAATTAGAAGTATAACTATAGGAGAGCTAAATATAAGGACCTTAAGGTAATCTAGAGCTAGTTTAGCCTAGTAGCTAATATTAAAGCTAAGTATAGTATCTAGGATAATAATATATATAACTTTAATAAGATAGGCTTTATAATAGGTATTATATTAATAGAAGCTATTATAATAGCTTTAGAAAGACAAGGATAGCTAAAGATAGTCTAGGTAGGCAACTAGAAGTAGATAATAGTTATATAGGGTATTAATACTAAAGAATAGGCTATTCTACTCTTTATTATCTTTAAGGTGTGCTACTACCTCTCTAGCTAGTATAGGGAGGAAGACCTACCCTAGGATTAAGTTATTAGAGTCTCTAGTAACAGCTAGACTACTAATAAGCTTAGATTTAAGTAGTTAAAGCACTTTAATATATATATAAAGGAGTGTACTATAGGTACCTACTAACTACTAGTTATTAATAGCTATAAGAGCTATAAATTACTCTAATTCTAGTAATACTATAAGGACAATAAGATTATTACCCTATATATACCTCTATACTTATTATACCTTCTATAGCTACTTAATATAGGCTATTTCTCCCCTTTAAAGACTATATATAGGTGCTAAGCTAAAAAGCTTATATATAACTAGATTAGCTATATTATAAAGACTAAGTTCCTACTATACTTTAAAGCAGCCTATAATATAGTATTTACTACTAGCAATATCTAAGAAGGGTTCTAAGGTGCTAGACTAGTCTCTTTTAACCTAGAATAGGTTATATTAGCTCTTAATATAAAGCTCTACACTCTATTACTACTACTCCTTACTAATAATATACTCTAGCAGTTACACACCCCTAGTAATACCCTAGAACTTAGGTTGCAATTAATACTTATAAAGATAAGAATTTAGAGGTATATAGATAGCTCTTCTATATCTATAGTTAAGGCGTTTAAGAAGGTGTTAAAGGGGGCTGTAATTATTGCGTATAAGCTAGTTTTAGCTTAATAGGAAATTAAGGAGCTTTAAGCAGCTAATAAGGCTGCTATATAATAAAAATTATATAAAAGAAAGTAAGTTTAGAAAGAAGAGACCCTAATAGTTAAAGATAGACAGCAACTAGCTGCTCTAAAGGAGTTTAGGGTGCGTAGTAATAGGAGGAGGGCAAAGAAGTAGGTATACGCTTAAGAGGGTAAGCTAGCCTAAAGGTGCTATAGAAGGTATAATTAGACTAGGCATAATATATAAATATGCAAGATTAATATAGAAGAGGTCTCTAAATAATATTATATACTATAGTATACTATAGATTGCTAAAGTGTAGTGCTTTAGGCTATAATAGGTTAGATTTTAGTAGGGGCTTAGTAAAAGTAGCTGACTTACCTATTAGCTAGCTTGCCTATAAGGTACATTATAATATAATATAATATATAAAAGAGGTATTATAGTAGAGCGCTAGGCTTATAACCTATTAAAAGTAGAGTGTAATATTAATAGTTAAGAACACTAGAGGGCGTGGCTATAGACATAAACAAGCTAACCTAATCAGGTGGTAGGCACCCATGGAAACCTCCTTCTTAACAGAAGTTTCTCTTTGACACTTTGTGCCTGCGCGAAGAATACTTTGGCCTGGTCCAGGGCATTCTGGATTAGAGTCTCGTCGATGCCATGGTTGTGGATGTAGAAGAAACCTGTGTTTTCGGCGGCAAGTTTCACTTCTTGTGCTACTATTTCTCTGGCTTCTATGTTACCGTCAATGCTAGCGAGGTCGATAAGGGGGATCTCGTCGGCTCTTGGTGGGCGTGCTGGTGCTGTGGACACACGGCGAAACTGGGTCAGAAGTTCGATGGTGGTGTATGTTTGAGCTGTAGTACTAGACGCCATGTTATTGTATTAGTTGTCCTGTCTATCGGCGTTGAATGAAGTACGAAGTATGCACATAGGGAAGGTTGGCCAATCGAGATAAGCGAGCACGTCATCTTCCTTCCTTTCTTGGAAGTTAGTCACTTTGTGCACTGCAGCCGTTCGGTCTGAGGACGTGAATTTTGAGTTGCCATGTGTCAGTTATGAGGATTGCAAATTGTACTGTGAGATCTCTGACTCTACCACGTATCGGGGATGGCCACAAATCACATACAGCATTCGTCAATACTGCTTAATTCGCATACGTCAAAACATGAGTGTTTTCGAAAGCAACGCTCATAAGCATCATTCATCTGTGTCGATCAACCGGTCTCGATCTTCATTCAGTCTCGAGCGGGTGAATTCGATGCTCGTGATGGCTTCTAGTAGTGATAGTGAGAACAAGTCCGGTTGCCGCTGGATCTTGCCTGACTCCAGGCCGGCACATAATGAGAACGTTCAATGCACCTTGGGAGATGGTGATGCTGACAAGTCAGAAAGAAACGAATTTGTTCACTGTGTGGACAAAGCTGGCCAAAGTAGATATAGTTTGAGATGGGGGATAAAGTCAATATAATTGAGAACGGCCCTTCAGTTCCTAAGCCTCTGTATTTGGATTGGCCCGTGGTTATCGCACTGCATGAAGTCGTTGTCCTCGTGGAGGACTCGAGCTTGAGCTGTCTTGACTAGTCGTCGGGCAAGAACCTTGCCATTTGTGATCAAGATATGTATTGGTGGATAGGCACTGATGATGGGCCAGATCAAGAGATCAAATACTTGTGGACCCTTAAAATGGTGGTGAGGTGAGAGGATAAAGCAGCTGTCGGCGGAGATGCACGTCCGCGGCTTGGCAGGCGCGACTTCGCGACTTCCCAAAAGTCGCAGCTTCACACTTCACAAAAGCTGCCAGGTCGCCCAGAAACCTGTCGCTAACATCGATCGCCCATCACAAACCTTTCCGACGGTCTAGCGACGCCCAGAATGGCCCAATCAGCGCAAACAGAGATCGATGATCCGCTCTACAACCTGCGCTTGTCCATCAAAGCCTCAGCGACACCCGTACTGAGCACCAGCGCTGAACCCACACCTGCCGATTACGTCTCCGAATTGGCACGAGCAACGCACATCACATTCAATGTCGACGACGCCCATCGCACATTCGCCCTCACATTAGATACGCGCTTTGCGCCCGACAGCAAGCCGATCGACCTGCGAAGCTGTTACTTCGCCTGGGCAAACAAGGATGCCTCCGTCACCGACTACTTCGCGGCTGTGACGACGTTGAACGAGGAGCTACCGAGCGGCGCGGGTGGAAGTGTGCAGAACTTGACGTTCGCGCAGAAGATCGAGTTGATTTCGTGGTTGAGCGGAGAGACGGAGAGTAGTGACAGCATTGCGCCGATTGACAGCAGCGCCGCGACGGCAGCAGCGGGCGATGCAGCGGCCATTGCAGGTGGCAAGGGCGTGCCGGTGGACCGCAACATGAAGAGCACACAAGCCGGCATGGTAGACGCGCGACTGCTCCAGATCTACGACGGAGAGAGATCCATGGGCGACCACAACACCATCCTGCGTGGAAACAAGCCAATTGTAAGAACCTAGATACCCCAGGCTTGCACACCAGCTAACACTCGCAGGACTTCTCTCCCTACCGCAAGACCGCTGCGTCCTTCTTCCGCAACCGCCCCGACTCGCACAAGCCCTCTGCGCCCCAGCCGGCTCTCGTCTCGAATCTCACCAAGAAGCCCCATCAGAAGGTACAGCCCATCATTCTGCTGTCACCCTCGGCCTCCTCTCTGCTACGCACGTCGAACATAAAGTCCTTCCTCGACGACGGAATCTTCATCCCGCCCAACGCCGCCGACACAACCAGCGCAAACATGATACAGATCCGCCGACCCATGCCCTCCATCAGCTCGCAGCCCATCACCTTCATCCTGGTCGATAGCACCACCTCCTTCAAGCCCACCTACTGGTCGCGTGTCGTTGCTGTCTTCACTACCGGCCAGACTTGGCAATTCAAGTCCTACAAATACCCCAACCCGGCTGAGCTGTTCAGTCACTACCCTGGTGTATTCGTCGGGTGGCAAGGCGAGGATGCGCCTCAAAGTATCGTCGACTTGGGTCGCGGTGTGTTGAGCGCGAAGGTGGATAAGTGGACTGGCAGTGAGAAGGGGCGGTGGAGGGATAGGGAGGTTGTCGAGCGCATCTGGAGTAGGATTGAGGAGGGAATGCGTAGGGGCGGGTGGACGCGAGAGGGCCCGGGGCTCGCGGGGCAGCAGCCGAGTAGATAGTGCCAGGAACATGGTGCTTTATTGCGAGGCGTTGGGCGTTGGGATCGAGGAGCAATAGCATTGCATATCTCCAAAAGGCGGCGTTGTTTCGGCAGAATGAACTTCAGAATCGAACCTCATTTCACACGAGGAACAGCGAAGTGTTTTTGAGATATTGATTGAAATTGAATTCGCGTTGCGTGCTCATAGATTCATAACTACACGTGGATAAAGCGTAGGACACCGCCCATTAACTGATTCAACACCTAAGAACTTTTTGCTCAACATCTACCAGTCCAGCGGCTCATTCAGCTCCTCGCCCCGATTCGTCTTTGGCACCTTCGCAGCCTGCACCTTGACAGGGCCCTTGCGATGCCTCGCAAGATAGCCACTGCCATCCAGCCACGGCCAGACCGTCGTGCGCTTCAGCTCGTGCTTCTGGATCGCGTCCTCGGACGCCATCGTGAGACCAATGTCATCCAGCCCATTAACGAGGCAGTGCTTGCGGAACTCCTCGACGTCGAAAGAGCTTAGCTCCTTTCCATCGGCAGAGCGGATAACCTGGTTAACGAGGTCGACTTCGATCTCCTTGCCAGCCTTTGCCTCTGCGGCGATGGCAGCGAGGGCCGCACTGTCGGTGATGCGCAGCGGCAGCATGCCGTTCTTGAAGGTGTTGTTGAAGAAGATGTCACCGAACGAGGGCGCAATGATGCACTTGATGCCAAAGTCGAGCAGAGCCCAAGGCGCGTGCTCGCGCGAGCTGCCGCACCCGAAGTTGGGGCCTGTGCAGACGAGAATCTTAGCGTTGCGGTACGGCTCCTGGTTCAGCACGAACGAAGCGTCTTCCTTGTCGCTGCCAGCTTCGAAGCGCCAGGCATGGAAGAGGGCGGTGCCGAGGCCAGAGCGCTTGATGGTCTTGAGGAATTGCTTAGGGATGATGGCGTCGGTGTCGATGTTGGCGATGTCCATGGGCGCTGCGTAGCCGCGGAGGGTCTCGAACTTGGGCATGCCTACGCTGGCGCCCTTGGTTGAAGTGGATGAGGTGTGGGATTGCTGGTTCTGCTCGGGCAGATCCATGATCTTGTCAAGGTCCTCGTCGCTCTCAACATCTTGAATGTGAGCAACTTCGACCTTGGGGGAGCCCTTGGCGGCGGACGTTGAGGGCGCAAGCTTGCGAACATCCGCGAGGTTGCCAACGATAGCGGCGGCGGCGGCCATGACGGGAGACATCAAGTGAGTACGGCCACCAGCTCCTTGACGGCCCTCGAAGTTTCGGTTCGATGTGGACGCGCAACGCTCGCCAGGTGAAAGGATATCGGGGTTCATGCCCAAGCACATGGAGCAACCAGCCTCTCTCCAGTCGAAGCCAGCCTCGATGAAGATCTTGTCGAGACCCTCCTGCTCAGCCTTGCGCTTGACAAGACCGGAGCCGGGGACGATCATCGCGTGCTTGATGTTGGAGGCAACCTTTTTGCCCTCGACAACGCTGGCAGCGGCCCTCAAATCCTCAATGCGAGCGTTTGTGCAGGAACCAATGAAGACCTTGTCAACTGGAATGTCCTGCATAGGCGTACCGGCAGTCAGACCCATGTACTTCAGGGCGCGCTTGCAAGCCTCCTTCTTAACATCGTCGTCAAAATCGTCAGGACCGGGAACTACGCCGGTGATAGGGATGACATCCTGGGGTGATGTGCCCCAAGAGACGGTTGGCGCAATGTCCTTCGAGTCGATGTAGATCTCTTGGTCGAACTTGGCGTCGTCGTCAGACTTCAGGCTGAGCCAGTAGTTGCAGGCCTTCTTCCATTCGGGGCTGTCAGCCTTGGGTGCCAAGGGACGGCCCTTGAGATAGTCGATTGTGATCTGGTCGGGTGCGACCATGCCTGCGCGTGCGCCACCCTCAATCGACATGTTACAAATCGACATACGGGCTTCCATACTGAGGCTGCGGATGGCCGAACCGCAGAATTCGATGACTGCTCCGGTTCCTCCAGCTGTTCCAATTATGCCGATGACGTGCAGAATGATGTCCTTGCTGCTGACGCCGGGAGCCAGCTCTCCGTCAACCTGAACCTTCATGTTCTTACTTCTCTTTGTGAGAAGAGTCTGTGTGGCCAGGACATGCTCTACTTCGCTGGTACCGATACCGAACGCAAGAGCGCCGAATGCGCCATGTGTAGAGGTATGGCTATCACCGCAGACTACTGTTGTGCCTGGGAGAGTGAAGCCCTGTTCAGGTCCAATAATGTGCACAATACCTTGCCTCTTATCGTCCATTCCAAAGTATGTAAGGTCGAAGGCCTTGACATTGTCCTCCAGGGTCATGACCTGCGTCCGCGAGTCGGCCTCATCGATAAATTTCTCGGTTGTTGTGAGATTTTTCCGCGAAGCGGTAGGGATGTTCTGTGCCTGTTAGTCTGCAGCCACACACAAACACTTTGCACAACAACATACGTGATCGACTGTGGCCAGAGTACAGTCTGGTCTCCGGACTTTGCGGTCGGCATTGCGGAGGCCCTCGAAAGCTTGCTACACCAATTGTCAGCTGCTGCGTCGAAGAGTGCGCGTACCGGTGGTAGCCTTACTGGTGATGTCACTTCGTGAACAAGATGTCGGTCTGCAGGTTGTCAGCAAAAGTCCGCAACAACAACCACTACTGCCAACTTACCAATGTAAAGAAGAACTGTGCCATCCTCCTTCTCTTCGACAATGTGGTCCTCGAAGACCTTGTCGTACAGCGTCTGTGGGGGTTTCACAGCAGACGGCATGGTGGATAGGTGCGTTTGCTGGTATCTGAGGGTAGAACAGGACAAAATGCAGGGTGAAGTCTCGGCGGACGTGTAGGAAGTACAAGCAAGGGCAGTGTCTGGGATGCTAAAGGCGCAGACTGTGGCACTCAAATAGCTGATGGCAAAGCAGGACTCAGAAATGTCCCGCCGATGCCGGAGGTGAGGGCGGCCACGGCCGAGTGTCGAATCAGAGCGCCGCTGATTGATGGCTTTCGCGGTCCGTTCTCGGCAGATCCGCGCACACACAGCAAGAAGCACACAACACGATCCTGATAGGCGCGTGGTTTTAGTGATGCTTGCTTAATATTGCAGACCGAGGCTGACAGAAGTTGCCGCCATCTGACCACCTGCAGGAAACGGCACTCGCGCCGAAGAGCTTGAACATTGTTGCCGGACCGGTATACGATGACGAAGTTCGTACTTGACATCTGAAGGTGCCCCGCTCCGTCTGCCCCGCTCGAGAGCTGCACCGCCTCGCCATCGGTCATCCGTTCTTTCAGGGCTCCGATTGGAGAAGTATTTCTGTAACATGGCAAAGCCCAAGTATCGTGCCGCCCGTATGCGCTTCTGAGCGCCAACCATAGCTGTGAGATTGATGTGTGGTTCATCTTGTGTGTTTTTGTTCTGTTCTACAAAAGCTGTCGAGCTGCCGTCTAATCTCCAGCTATCAATGCACAATGTGGCGCCATGCAGATGCTCTCAGATGCCTCGCTCTACCAATTGTCTGCTGTGAAGATAAGCAGTGCCATGCGATGCCGAACAAACAATCCCAATATCCCCACTGCGAACTGGAACGTCAATAACCCCAACGCCAGCCGATCCTCCCGCATGGGGCCGAACCACACCAACCACAGATTGATTAGCGTAAAGTTGGAGGATGAGAGCACCTGTCCGTTCTCGTCGACTTCGAGATCGATCAGCCGAAGCCGGTGCAGCACCTTGAGGCTCTCCGCTATCGGTCTTCGCAGAGGCCTCTGGAACTGTACGCGCGAGGGCTCCAGTAGACCTGTCCGTGCATTAAAGTGTGGAAGCCGATGTCGGGGACATGGTATAAGGTGAAACAACTGAGGAGCCGAGTACACAAAGTTGAACGCTTGCGGTAGAAGCAACAAAATCAGCGTCTTGCTGAAATGACCCAAAATAGCAACCACTGCAAAGACCATTCCGGCAAAGTAGCAGTAAGTATCGCCCACAAATACCTTCGCAGGGTACCAGTTGTGCTTCAGTAATGCCATCGATACTCCGATGAATGGTAGAAGGAAGTACAGTGAGAACAGATGCGAGTCCGTCGCCGGATGCGGGTAGGACGTAAATGGCGATAGGTAAAGCATGTCGTTCCCGGCTATCAGCACCGCGATGACGATTGATTGAGCCACTTCAATGCCGTTAATTCCTGCGAGAATATTGATGCTGTTCGAGGAGAAGATAGACAAGAGTGCCATGTAAACGTAGTACAGCCATCCTGAGAATTGGTCAGCACCGTTCACAAAAGGATTTGCTTCGACTCACCAAGATCAAATAGATCGCCTAGGTATGGTCGGAGTGGGAGCGGAACGACCATCTGTGTCACACCAAAATCCACAAAGTATACAATAAGCATGGGTATGGACGCAACAGCGGGGATGAGCACTTTGTGACGCCACCTGATGTCGAACAGATCGTCGCCAATACCGAGAAGAACAATACATTGCAACGAGAGGATGGCCCCAAGGAACGACGCAAGTTTGTTGTGGGGGAACCTGTGAAGGAACCGTCCCGTCTCAACTTGCTCTAGCTCTTTGATAACGTCTCGGTTACCTCCACCTGAAGTTGCAACGACAATGTCCTTATAGAATGGCCAAGGGATGAAGAATATCACAACGAATAGATACACCATGGCACACACGGCGCCCATGGTTTCTGGACTGTGACCATTAGCTTGGTGATGGCATGGTCACATGCCAGCGTACTCACATTTCAGTCTTCTTCACCTTACACAAGTCTTTCCCTTTGAATCCACGCCGCATGAAAGCGCCTCCGAGCCATCGTATCAGTGCATAACATGCTGCGAACGCAAGTGCACTGAACGCTATGGATGCAATGAGTGGTTCACCATCGCCTCGAAAAGTGTTCGCCAAGACCGCAACGCTTGCCCATGAGACTGCTGCAAGCGAGATGGTCTCAGTCGTAGTCAGCGCCGTCGATGTTGACATGTCGTTCCAGACTCTTGTTTTAGGATGATGATGGGGAAGCTAGGCACCCAGTTCAGGCGGTTGTTAGGGCGTTCACCGTCCGTAGCATCCGCTGAGGTGAACGTGAATCCCACAAATGCGGTAAGGCTGAACTTAATACCGGCGCAATTGCAGTCGGCGCGATGTGAAGCTCGTCTTGGTTTTTCAATTCTGTGCAGGGTGCGGTAACGACGTGCATAAACTTTGACGATCGACGGCGGGCGAACGCCCAACGAGTGCGGGGAGAAGCAGGAACAACAAAGGAAAGAGCGGCGAGCAACGAATTACGCGTGCTGTCTATGAGCCGAGAACTTGGAGTCGCTGTGTTGTTGAAAGGCCACGTTCAAGAGTCGTGACTTCCCCGGCTGGTTCCTGCTCTAGCCCCAAACGAGAGACGGCTCATTCGAGACGCGCAGCCTCCATGGACCTCAACGCCCCAGCACAGCATATTCGATCCGATACTGTTCAGCTCCTGGACGCTGTGACACGTCGACTTGCGCGTCCAGCTTTCCTCTCCAGTATCACGCCGTCACGGTTGCCATCACAAGCTGCGAGCGATGCGTCTCTGAGCCCCACACGCGACGAAGCACGGTTGCACTCTGGCCCGCTATCCAACCATCGGCAGTCTCATCTCAACTTCGCAGTGACCATTGACGATGCACTTGAACAGGCTGATCTTGTCGCCCCGCTGATACAAGAGCCTTGTGCTGACGGGACCTCGCCGAGCGTTGACACACGTGTCAGCCAGCGCCTGGAGCAAGACTTCATTGGAGCGCGTCACGCGTACGCAAAGATGGCCTCGGAACGTAACTTCACGACTTTCTCTCACGGCCACCAGGATCTTGTACTTGCCGTCGATTTCAACTACTTTGGTACGCGTATGGTGACTGCGAGCTCAGACCACCGACTGAAAGTCTGGGACAAGAAGGATGAGTCTTGGACCATGGTCGAGAGCTGGAAAGCGCACGATGCCGAGATAACGGATGTGAGTGTCTTTGCATGCGTATTCAGTGCTTCTATGGTGATAATCCTCATGCGCAATCCCTGAATCAGCACTACCGAAGCTGATTCCAGCGCTGACTTGGCTCAGGCGAAGTGGAACGGCCCCTTCATGGGCGAAGTTATAGGAAGCATAGGCGAGGATGGACGATGTAAACTGTGGCAGGAAGATGCTACCGAGGTGCCGTTATCAGGTAATCGCTTCAAGCTGATCGCGAACCTGGTCTCAACTGGCCACGCTCCGTTCATGTCTCTGGACTTCAAGAACATCATGCAAGAAACCTGGCTTGCGCTGATTACCCGTGATGGTCGATTGACTGTCTATGAACCTTCAGATCAAAGCAGTCTGAACGAATGGACAATACTAGCGGAGCGCTCTGTCTCCGAGGACAATCCCCCAGACCGCCAGGATGAAGTAGGATTCAAGGTTGTGTTCCATAAGGAGAAGCTACCATGCTGGACAGCAATCATGGCTGGCTTGGACCGAAAGTCTCTCTCGCTAGCAGTTGCTGCGATGAAGGACGTCTTAATCTTCCGGACAGACAAGGCCAAGCGGTTCTTCCAGATAGCGAAGTTAGAAGGCTCCCGACAAATCATCCGCGATTTGGCTTGGGCTAATGGGTCCATGCGAGGCTACGATATCCTTGCGACTGCAAGCAAAGATGGTGCTATCCGCATCTATGAACTCTCAACACCGAGCTCAAGCAAAGCCTCTAACGTCAATTCTACTGCCGGTGCTGCTACTGTTCAGCTTGATGAATCGCCACGTACGGACTCACGCAGGAACGCTCCTTCCGGTATCGGAGCCGGACTTGCTGGTGCTTCAGCTGGCCCAGATATGCAGCCTGCAAATGAACAGCACCCAGGGCGAATTACTCAAGTAGTGAAGTTTACGGATGAGCTAACTAATCACCATGGAGCAGTTTGGCGAGTAGCGTTCTCGCAGATGGGTGAGCCTCTTTCTGTAACAATTCGAGCATTCTCTGACCCTCTCTGTAGGTGATCTACTGGTGTCCACAGGTGACGACGCTTCGATTCGCACTTGGAAGAAGGCCGTCAATGGACGATGGGCAGAATATGCTGAGATTGAGACTGCGCGTGAGAACTAGGACGCCTCTGCGCAAGGATCTCTCTCGGTTGAGTCTGCTAGGCATGTTCATTTCGCAAACGAGGACGGTGTTCCGACGTATGAACGCCCTGGATGCCTTGAAAATGATCCATGAACGTTCATGAGAGCAAGTTCTCGCCCGAAACTAAAGTCGTCTGGATGTTGAACAGCATGGCATATACCTTATGATGGACCCCACAGTGACGGCACTTATCACAACACCGTCGATAGAACCATGAAGTCATAATTTACGCAGATCGTATGCTTATCTGCTCACACGCGTTCGAAAACAGCGGTCGTCGTTGCGTGATGCCGTGAACGCTCGCGCATCTCGCGTCACGACACATTCCTCGCTTCAACCGCGACGCCAGCCACGACACATTCCGTTCCGACCTGCCACCGCTTCTGACCTCACACAACTTTCTAAAAGGCATCTTGTGCCTCAGCAAATATGACGGACCTGAATCATACTGGGCGCTCTCACTACAGAGCAGCTCTGCGCTATCAGCTGATACTTGATGCTCTTCAAAGACCGCATTGCCATCAACTCCAGCGAGCCTAGGTACTTCGGACTGACTGCAGGCTCGAAACATTTGTTCACAAGCTTCTTTGTTGAAATTGACGACGCCAAGGAGGTCGTATCTCTAGATCTTCGTCGCACTGTTGCCGACTACCATGATCTTTCAACGGCGTTTTCACTCTCAAACGCATGCGGCCCTCGACTCTCCACCAACACCTCCACCCAAAGATAAAACCTCTCCATCGAAAACACTTGAGGAGATTCTCGCGATTGCGGTGAGCCCTCGAGCCCCAAAGCCTCCCCCACATGCGGTTGGTACTGTTGCCATCGACCCCCGACTGGCCAAAAGTGCTCCACTCCGTGCAGCATCAAGCCCGTTGAGAAGTAACGTACCGAGACGAGCGCCCAGCAGTAGGAAGACAGGACATGCGACAATTCACACAGATGCAATAGATGGCCACGATGCTTTCGAAAGCGATGCATTTGCTATCCACATGCCCACAAC
Source organism: Boeremia lycopersici (assembly GCA_022609225.1). NCBI lineage: Eukaryota > Fungi > Ascomycota > Dothideomycetes > Pleosporales > Didymellaceae > Boeremia > Boeremia lycopersici. Next base: position 13,150 of record JAGKPY010000029.1, read on the forward strand.
GCGTATTCCTATCATCGACGCCCCGGTTTTGCGATCAAAGTTATCGTCGCCGACGAGAGCACAGGCCGAAGCTGTCAGGACTTATACTGAGAAGGCGAAGGAGGCACGGGAAAGGAACAACAACATAGGTGTGCGTGTTCCGCCCAATATAGCCTCATACGACTATGCATATGCAGGCGCCTCGAAGACTAGTGCCGCAATCCCTGCCGTACTGAAGCCGTCGGGCAGTCCTCCTGCTCCAGCAGGTGCATTTCCTGTCAGCCCTCCGGTGGCACAAGAGAAGTGGACACGACGAGAGCCAAGGTCAGAGCCCGTCGTCACGACAAGCAAAGTCTCTAGCAACACATCAGTGTACCGAAAGCCCAATATAGCGGGTATCACGACTGCTGCAGCTGTTATCGAAGAATGTGTCCACTTTGTGCGTGCGGACGCAAAGGGTGGTGCGTCAAGACCGACGACACCACCGAAATCAACAACAGTCAAAGTCAGCATGAAAGCAAATAGTTTATCTCCACCGAAAGACCCAGCTGTCCCGAGAATCAAGATACAGGCCTGTCAAAACCAATCCGAATCAGCTCGCACGTGTGACGCGGAGCCCCTTCGCGGTGTCTATCGTTCTCCGCACATTGAGCCGTCTCGCTCACCAAGTCCTACAAAAACCATGCCCAACTTTACACGCCAGTACTCTATTGAAGGCGACTCTATTTTCGGATACAAGGTCAAAGATTCTTCGGGCACAATTGGCGGAGCAGACAAGTCGGCCTCGAATTCAAGTGACGATGAGAAGCCCAAAGCATTGGCAAGCAAGACGCAGAGCCCTTTGAAGCCGTCGCCGGTAAAGCGTACGCTGACGGACCGCTGGCCATGGATCCGCAAGGGCGCTACTGTAGGCAAACCACCCAGCACACCAGCCCCAGATCCGCCTGTGAGAGGACCATCTTCGGAGCGACCGCGGTCGATATATGTATCACCTTTCGCGACTCTTAACACGCCTCCGAAAACGCCTTCACCCACACGTCCTGCGGCGCCGCGTGCCTCGGTCAAAAGAACACCGACTGTATTACGGAATGCATCTCCCTCAGCCCCAGCTGCGACCTCGGAATCGTTCGACAGAGGTCTCCAGCAGATTCAGTCCTTTGCTATGCTCGGACTGAAGATTGGCCTCGCCCTCTATATCGTCGTTGCGCTGTGGTTCATTCTCGATGCGATCCGAGAGGCGCTCTGCGTGGTTTCTGTGCCACTCCAAGTCATCGCAACGTTCGGATGGACGATGATGACTTTTGTCGGTAGGGTGCTGGGAATGGCTGTGGGCATTTTGGGTGGAAGGATAAGGGTGTTGCGTCGGGGATAGAAATTCCAAGTCGTATGAACGTATGGGCTGTAGTTCGCTGGGTGTGTACAGTATTTGTAGATTGATGGACGGGTATAGTGAATATATATCGCAAGCAACCCCAAGACTATGGGCTGTCATGTTGTAAGATCATACAAGGCGGCAATGTGCTGTCCTATTTGAAAATTGCGTAGCGTAAAAACATGGAGTGTGGCTACCGATACGCATAGTCATTGAGAGGCGAAATGAAAATGAGTGCTTTCGAACCCCTCGACACGAGATGCATGGAAGGTTGATGCTATAGGTGAGACGGCGGACTATCAAAAATTTGAGACATAATTACTGTATTTGAGCAAATATCTAGTCAACTCAGAATCAAGCGCGATTCCCATTGACGCACACTCCGCTTGGTTTACAGTATGGCAGGGGTAAGTATTCAGTGTGGATCCTCAAATATACCTCTTCTAGCAGCACCTCTCTGCAAGTAACAGTGAACCAGCCTAGGCTAGATAATACAGTACTAAGGCTAAAGCTGAAATACTCTGTATACCTCCGCAGGTTACTTTCTGTTGACAACTAGCTGCCGTGAAGTCTTGAATCCACATTAAATACTTACCCCTGCCATACTGTATTATGTCCGACTGTAACAGCTTAACTAGTAACAGTTGCGTCCTTGGGTGCGATCGGCATTGGCATATAGAAGGACTTGTTAGATACCAAGTGGCGAATCTCTTCAGGGTAATACTGGTGTGCTTTAGTGTTTAAATAATTCGCCATCTAGTACGCCAGTCTCGTTACCTCTAGGCTCGTAGGAGTCAGCTTTTAGTACACCACTATATCTCTCTTCTAGTCCATTGCTTAGATCCGCAATCAGGTCCCTTAGATGGCCTGCGGCTAGGCAACTAGTTAGTGTCTGATCTAGCGTTGATGGTTTGACGGTTTGACGACTATCAGGTCTGATGCTTTTTAACGGTCACTTTGGTGTTCGTGGTGTTGTCACTTTGATGTTCCTCAGGGTCTGCGCTAGTCCGCACCTACTCGTTTGACTATATCAAGATATGACTTTGACAATCTCCCATCAAATCAATCTCAAGCGTGGCCATTGGTCGCATCCCTCCGCTTGGTGTAGTTGGTTTATCACGTTCGACTGTAATAGCAAAAATTGTTATCGAAAGGTCCCTAGTTCGATTCTGGGAGCGGAGATATTTTTTGCTTTGGGGTATTTTTGCCTTCGAGGCATCTCCTAAGCTTGGGAGGTGGGAGGTACCTTTTAGTCCAGACGACCTCGCTGGTGCACTTTGGATTTTTGCATTCATTGTGACCCCATGCGGACTAAGTCCGGCCGCACCTGCGGAGCACCGTACTGTGCCGTGGTCCAGATTGTTTCTGCTAGGCAATGTGGGGTGGTGGGGTTGCAGGCACGGCTACACGTCCGCATCAAGAGTTCAATAACTGGACAACGTAGATCAGGATCCACACAACGAATTGAGCTTCTCAGGTTCGTAGGTTATTGTGTTGTTCAGAAAAAGCTCTTGGTGGTGCCGTGCTGATGTAGCCATTACGTCTAGTTTATGATACAACGATTTTCACAAACCTCTATCAAATCGAATGACACGGTTTACCCGGCCCGATGGCGCAATGGTAGCGCGTCAGATTCCAGTTAAGGTGTCTCCTGAAGGTTAGGCGTTCAAATCGCCTTCGGGTCATTCTCTTTTTGCTCTTCGTCCTCCATGTTTGCTCATGAGGGGCGGCGATGTTTTTGCTGGACACAATGTCGTCCTCTGCAGTCCTAATGCAGATCACTCCTTCGATTGGTTGTGATGTCATGTGCTTCTTGAAGAATGTCAAGCTACCCAAAAGACCCAAATACGACGGCTTTGCCACTCGAGTTGTCTTCTTGTACCATAGACTTCTCGAGCATGAGCAGGAGGTGCGAGGTTCGTATCAGAAGCTCTATCATGAATATTAGTGTCAGGTTGGCAACGTGCGAAACACGGAATCGGGCCTTACCATCATATTCGATATCATAGCTCACTGGCACGTCTTCGTCATTCCGGATAAGGATAGGAGCATCTCGTCGCAGTTTGCGTTCCTTCACTTTGAAACGTACTCCTGTGTTCTTCGCTGCACTGACCCACAGTAGGCGCTGGTCGTCAATATCCGTCTTCTCTTCGAGACTCTCGCACGCAAACCCTCCTTCTCTCCCCATCTCTTCAGTCCCATCCTTCTGTATGTGGGTACCGGCACTATTACCCTTGGCGACAGCTCTGCTCAACCACTTCCTCCAGACCCTTATCACCCCTTCCTCAACGTCGACGAAAGCGCTGAAGAAGCCACTGTAGGGACCAATCTTGACCAAATTAGTCTGAGATACCAGCTGCGTAAATAGCTCGTTTGCGTCGAGACTGATGGTCTGCTTGACAAGTTCGCCTTTGAACTTGTCTTGGGCGGTCCCCGGATATGTGCGGCTACCAGGTATGTCTCCAGGCCGGCGGGCGACTCTGCGGCCGCCATCCTCGAGCTCACGTCGAAATGGTCGAAACCGTGAGTACATATTGCGCATTTCACCTAACCGTGCGGTGATGGCTCGATCAGGCTCAGAGGGATTCTCGTACAGCGACAGGCCATCGGTTCCCAGATATGCGCAGAAATATGGAGGTTCTGTGAGTTTGGCGGAGGGATGGTAGCACTCGAGCAGCAGAGAGTGCGAGTTAAGTTCGGCGGCTGCGACAAGACGATTGTGTAATATTCGAAGGACGATATTATAGATACGATGGGAGACTACAGTTAAGGGGAGGAGCTCAGGTGTCGGTAATGGCACGAACAAGTGCAAAAGTAGCTGTGCAACCCAAACATTAGCAGACATTCAGTAGTACGTAGGCCTGTACTATGCACCTCGTTCGGTAGCCTATAAAGGTGGCACTGAGACATGTTCAAGCTTTGATTCCCTCCGTAGTGTGAATTCCCAAAAGAAGTAATGAACTGAGCATGGGTGAAGGGCAGCCAACGGACATAAGATATCGTCATCGCTCATCGCGACTGACGCCCAAGGCGATACTGGATTGGGTTAGCGCCAAACGCGAACGCGCTTGCCCGTCCGGGCCCACCTCACCTTTCGTGTCTCATCTTATCTCTTGACACCAGAACGCAAGACATCAACCAAGAGCTGCTTTCCGACGCTCGATCACGCGTCGAAGTGCAGAAGCCATGTCAGGGATGCAGAGCTTCGTCAGGGGTAACCGCAATGGTCAAGCTGGCAGTCCTCAAACTGGACAGCTGCCAGTCAACCGTCAGCGAGTAGCAGCAAATGCCAAAGTTCCCATGAAACCGCATATTGCTCGACCGCCCACAGCACGAGAGCCTGATATACACGACGGCATCATGTCCCAGCCCCGTTCTGTTACTTCGCAACAGCAGCAATTGCAACAGCGACCTTCAGGTGAAAGTCGAAAAGTTGATGCATGGGACACTGACACTGGAAGCATCGACACAACAGTCAATCAATCGGTTGTTCAAGTCGAAGACAGTCAGCAGCAAAGCTATCAATCGTTGCCGCCTGCCAGTGAAGATTCTGGGGATGGTGAAGACGAAGCGTCAGGGCCAGAGGATGTTGATGAAGACGATGTTGAATATTCAGAAGAGGTGGAAAATTACCTGACCAAACACAATTACGGTGACGCCACCCCAGCAGCGCGGATGCAATTCCTGCAAACCACCCAGCCGCAAATATTTCACACAATCGACGGTGATTCATATCCTACAACGACTGATGGCAACCCTACAGATTGGGGTGAGCAACATGAGCAGCCTTTCGCAGACCTCGATTCGTCGCCACGTCCTTCGGAACCTCATTTTCAACAAGGCTTCGATGCCACAATTCTCAACCAGCAGCCTCTGCTGCAGTCTGCTGCACTCCATGCACCGCATGCAAACCCTGTATTGGCGAATAACGTTTGGTTGCATGGCGCGAAAATTCGTGAACAGCGACGTGCTGACAATGCTGTACAAGGTCGTGAACAAACCCCCCAACATCACGATCCAACACATGCGCCAATAACTCAGCAACCCACGTATAGCCAGGCCACCGTTCAACAACAATCGGCTGTACCTTCAGCCCTACTTGCTCAATCTGGGTCTATGGTACACGTCAATCCGACTGGCCTTCCGCAACGATCTTCCAGACTACCTTTAGAGCCCGAGTATAGCCACAACCAAGTTCCAAGAATCGTAGAGCCCGTCCATGCCTCGAGACACCTTCCGACGACACACGCTCAGGTAGCACCTGTTGTTCAGCAGCCTGTACAATCTGCCCTCGTGGGCACTACAGACTTCCCAGATGCCGACTATGATCCAGATGTTCTTTCCAAAATGAAATACGAACAGCTAGCAAACGAAACCTTCGACACAAATCCACGTGAGGGCGACTCTGTTCTCCCCGAAGACATACGCGAGAAGCCTCTACCCGAGCGTTTACAGTTCGTACAGTGGGAGCTCGATCCTGACGCTCAGTCTAAGTTCTTTAGCGTGCTTCCGACCAAGGAGTGGGAGGATGCTGGCGACTGGTTCCTTGACCAATTCAGCGCTATCATCAAGAGGACTAGGGAGGCAAGGCAGAAAAAGAGGAGCAAGGCTCAAGACTTCGAAGAAGAGATCGAAAAGCATCACCAACACGTTGCAAAGAAACAGCGCCTTGTCGAGGGCGCCATGGCCAAGATGCAAGCTCAAGGTGAAGGGCTAGTGCCAAAGAGCCCAAGAGCATCCAAGAGCCCTCGGCCAAAGAGGGGCTGAACCGGTGTCTTCCGGATAAAACACTCAGTTCATACGAACGGTCAAGGTACTTGCAGGATGGACAGACAGTCGCGGATCATAAGGCGCAAGAGCGGCGTTACTTTTAGAGATGCACGTCTTAGTGTCGCCGCTAGGCTGCAGATGTTATATACCCATATCTACGTATTCTACAAGCAGGCCAAAGGATCTGTATCTGGTTTAGCTGCTAAATGAACTTGATTCGTATCGAAGAGACTAGAGGAGTGTTAGGCGCTGCAGACCAGCGTTGGTCTGCTTTCCGTAAGAGGGCGGACGTGCTTGCCCCATTATAGGTGGGCCGAAGAAACCACCATGGTCACCTTCGATGCTGCCCTCACGATTCCCTGCGCTCTGGAAAACCTACCGCAATCCTGTTGGCCGACGCGTGTCATTAGCAAGCGGTCGGGAGCGGTCGAGAGTCTTCAGTATGTAGCCACACAAGGCTGTGCCCGGTTGGTACGGCTGAAGCTCTGCGTGGCCTCGACCGCGTCCGCACTTGTTAGGTCAAACACAGCCTGACCTACAAACATACATCCAACCTCTTTGTACAAGTGAGAGCGTGTCTGTTAGGAATTGTGAATGGTGACCAAAGCGGCAGCGCCGACTGGCTCGTGTTAACCAACACCGAAACGGGGATGGACAGAAGTTGGCAGTGTCAAACAAGATAGCGTTTTTCAGAAGACGTGTCACTACGCGCGAGCCCTCTATACCGTTTCGAAACAACGATGAGGACGAACATGAATTCGCCGGCGATCTTCCTCCGAAGGTCATGGCCGCGGTCTTTGGCCCATCCTCGAGGCCAAAATTGAGCAGTCGAGCTAGCTCTCGCCATAGCTTTGGCTCAGCACATGGATCGATCTTAAGCGGACCCTCGCCTATTGCAACACCACTCAGCTTCCATACTGCTCGATCATCCGCCGTGTCCGATTTCACAGCTAACCTTGAGATTTTGGACAAATGTTCAGAATGGCTCATTGGCGTCACTGAAGACGGCCTGATCCAAGATGGGCAGAGTAAATTCGTGGTTTTCAACAGACGATCCAGACATTGAGACGACTGGGACTAGAAACTGTCGAAGATCCAAAGAAACTAAAGCAGGCGTATTTCCAGTACGTCCAAAACGCGATGAGGAGAATTGAAGAAATCAGAGAGGCCATCACATCATAGTACTCACAAAAGGTTCAGTCTTCAGTAGTAACTCGATGAAGCACCTAGACGCCAGAGGTACCCTTACCAACGAACTCGATTAGTTTGGGCGCGGAGAGCACGTGGAGTACAGCTCACGAGACGAGAGCAAGATCCCGCTCAGGTCAGAAACAATTCTCGTACATAGTCAGTCGGCTATTATCGAGTGTATCAGGTGTCGCCAGATACGATTGGAAAGAAAGATAATGTTCTGTTCGCGTACCTTGAAGACCGAGGCAGTTACCAAAGTTGAACATTTGAACAAGATGCGTCACTCGCACATCATTCAGGTTGACAGTACTTACACCATCGAGAAACGATTGGCCGTTTTGTTGTATTTAGCTGCACAATAGAATCTTACTGAGTGCAACTCTGGCTCTAAGCCATTCGAAGCTGCAGAGCCATCTGGCTACTTCTGGTAGAATGAGCTAGATTTTCGGCGCCCTCAGCAGCCAACTGAAAAATCGATGTTATTGACCTCGAGATGCTACACCAACCCAAGTTATCTAAGTCTTAACACAGTCCGATCGAGTATAGAACCCGACTTGGCCTCAGCCACCCTGTCAAAGTATTTTGAGTCATCATGGAAAGCCCTGGCTGACTTATAGGCTACTGAGTTTCATGTCCATAGGCTCGCAAGCCATTGGAATCGGCATAGATAGGCAACAATTGCGCGTACTTGCCATGTGTTGCGATTTCGTAGCAAATGTATCGGAAGGGATTGGACATGGTTGAATAAGCCAATGTATTCTTGAACCGACACATAAATATTTAATTTACAACTTCGACTTTGAAACAATGTACCCGTTGGTGGTCTGCAGCCACTTGACAGCATCCCCAACGAGCTCATCGACAATCTCCCGTGCGTTCTTCTTCTCGTTGACGACAGCAGCGACCTTGCCCATCAGGAATGGTCGTGCATTGTCCATTGTCTCGTCATCAAGGTCATCACCTAGCTTCTCGAGGTCGTACTCGACAGGCAAGATGCCCTTGCTGGTCAACTCCTTGATCTCAGCCGCCCTGTTATCCTCCCAGTTCTCGATGTATGGGTTCTTGCGAACACGAAGGGGTCGCCCTGTGAAGATGATTGTGCGGATGTTGTCGTCGAAGCCAGCTGTGCGCACGGCCTCCTGGTGGGCCTTGGGGGCACCAGCCTCCTCAGAGAGGATGAAGCGGGTACCAACCCAGACACCGGTGGCACCGAAGTTGAGCATGGCAGCGACGGACTGACCATTGTAGATACCGCCGGCAGCGACGATCTGCACCTGCTCGCCAGTAAGAGGCGACTTGTGACCCTCAACGATCTTGACTGCGGCGGGGATGAAGACAGATGTAGGTGTGTCACCAGTGTGTCCACCTCCCTCACCACCCTGAGCGCAGATGATATCGACGCCGAGATCGAGGCACTTCTTGATGTGCTTGGGGTGTCCGATCATGTTCATGTACAGGATGCCGTGCTTGTGCAGCTTCTCGACTACGGCCTTGGGGGGGACACCGACGGCGGAAACGAATAGCTTGGCACCCGATTCGATGACAATGTCGACAAGCTCGTTCAGCTTGCCCTTTGTGTAGTCGTAGCTAGCGCCTGTTAACACATTTCATCGCGCGTCAACGCCACATGCACTTACTTGGTCTTGCGTGCGCTACCACCGACCTGAGGAAGCAGCAGATCGATACCGAACGGTGCGTTCTTGTCTGTCAGGTAGCCCTTGAGCTCGGCAATCTGCTCTCGCAGCATGTCAGGTGTGTAGCCGACACCACCGATGACACCAAGACCACCAGCGTTGGTCACAGCAGCCGCGAGCTTAGGACCAGCAGCCACGTTCATGCCAGCCAGGATGACGGGATGCTGGATCTTAAGCAGATCGGTGAGCTTTGTGCGGAGTTGCTCTATTGAACGTTAGTGGCCAAACGCGAATAGTGTGAGGAATGCATACGTGGTGAAGACATGTTGACTGAACTGGCGTTGATTGTGGGTATCAAAAGGTTCAGGGTCTGTTGTAGGGAAACAGCTGGAAGGGGACTGGGGAAGGAGGAGAAGAAAGACGGGAACTTATGGGGTGAGGAGTATGTCCACTCTCGAGCATGGTCAAGCCGGGAGCCGAGGCACATGAGCGGTGTGGGGCCAGATCTGGGGCTTAGCGCGACACCAGCCGGGCGCTACCACTTGTGAACTTTTCACCGAAGCTCCGGCTGCATCACATGTAAGCCGGTATCACGAGCACTCTGATTTGTGATCATGGCCTGCACTGCAGAGCTGCGTGCAATGAGTTTACTGAGACGTACACCCAAAGGACTGCTAGCAATCTTGAGGCTATCGTACAATACCACTACATCACGAGCAGCGTCAACATGCACAAGCCGAACATATTACTCGACGCCAAGCTTGCGCCCTTCAAAATTGACAGGAAACCCGCTCAAGCGTTCGAGACATGAATGGTCACAGAATGTACGCTTCATATCGCAGGTTGCTGGAGAGAAGAAGCATCGTGCTTATGTGGCACTGGGAAGCAACATGGGTGACAGGGTAGCCATGATCGAGCACGCATGCAAAGAGATGGAAGCTCATGGTAAGATCAAAATTCTACGTACAAGTAGCCTGTGGGAGACCAAGGCCATGTATGTCGTCGATCAAGACATGTTTGTAAACGGTGCATGCGAGGTACGCTTTACCAACGAAATCTACGCTCCCAGCACCCTTACATCTGCAGATAGAAACGCACTTGTCCCCAATCGAACTGTTAGATGAGCTTCAAGCAGTCGAGAATAGGATGGGGCGCGTCAAGGTCATCGACAAAGGCCCAAGGAATATTGACCTGGATATACTGCTATATGAAGACGTCACGATGAAGAGCGAAAGACTACAGCTACCGCACGCTCTGATGCTTGAGAGAGAGTTTGTGCTGCGTCCATTATGCGAGTGCGTGCCATGACTGTCACCAAATTCTAAGCTAACCATCAGTAGACTGATACCTGATGCGGTTCTGCCCCAGCACAAGACCCTACCAGGAGGCACGCTCAGTGGGCACCTGTCATCTCTTCCTGTCTCAGGCGAACCCTTATCGCCTCTTACTCCACTTGCACCTGGGCAGCCCAACATTACTGCTTACCAGTCAACCCGGAATACGCGCATCATGTCAATTCTGAACGTTACACCAGATTCTTTTTCAGATGGAGGCAAGAACTTCAACAATGACGATGCCACGCTTACAAACACGATCAAATCACATGTCTCAGCTGGAGCCACCATCCTCGACATTGGCGGCCAATCAACTCGACCTGGTGCTGTTCAAGTATCAGCGAAAGAAGAGCTTCACCGCATATTGCCTGCCGTAAATTTGATAAAGCGCTTGCCCGAGACAAAGAATATCGCTATTAGCATCGACACATATCGCGCAGAGGTCGCGGAGGAGTCGTTTAAAGCCGGTGCACATATTATCAATGATGTAAGCGCTGGTCTCCTCGACGATGATATGCTCTCCACGATGGGGAGACTTGGCTGCACAGTGTGTCTCATGCACATGCGTGGCACACCAGAAACTATGAGCCAGCTTACTTCGTATCCTGAAGGTATTATTGAAGGCGTAGGCCGCGAACTCCTAGATCGGGTGCATGCTGCTGAGGCAGTCGGCGTCCGTCGCTGGCGCATCATTCTCGATCCGGGAATCGGCTTCGCAAAGACGCAAGAGCAGAACCTAGAGTTGCTTCGACGTCTGGATGAGCTGACGATGTATCCCGGCTTGGAGGGTTTCCCCTGGTTGGTGGGCACGAGTAGAAAGGCATTCATTGGCAAGATCACCGGTGTAAAAGATGCGAAAGAGAGAACATGGGGTACCGCAGCTGCTATTGCAGCGGCGGTCAAAGGTGGCTCTGATATCGTGAGAGTGCATGATGTGGCTGAGATGGGACAGGTTGCTAGAATGGCTGATGCAATCTGGAGGGTATGAGAGCTTCAACGCTATGTCCAAGTAGGTGCCCGCACAGGCTCATAGTATATCGAGAGCCGGAAGCTACCGACGTTGCGATGTCGAAAATAGATCAGTACCGTCTACACATCCCGAACCTGGCTAGCGCTCAGCCGCACTACCCCAAGTTTCCAGCTTCCTAGCCTTACGCCACACCTGAGATCATCTGGCTCTGACTCCAACGCGACATACGAGGGCTGCGATCGATGCCATTTGCTATGTTTGCCAAACGCTTGGCTTGGTAACTGCAAGCGAATAGCAGAGCATGAGCTGACAGCAATGCCCCCACCACCATAGTCGCGTGAAGCTGCGCCATTCTCCAAGGTCATCACGATGGCACCAAGGATCAGCCGTGCGTGTTACGAGGTTGCATAGAGGTGTTGGTATCCAAATCTGGGCACAATGGCACCACGCTCGAAGACATTTTGTATATGGTAGAGGTTGAAGAACAAGTATAAAGAGACTCGATATACTCGCCGTAGAACGACATCACAACATCCTCAGCAACTCATCTTACCAACAGTCCAAGCGACCTTTTCACCTTTTCTTATCCACCACTTGCCACCAGACATCAACAGTGACGATGTATTTCACCACCTTTGCATTTACCACCCTGCTCTCGCTGGCCTCGGCCGCTCCAGCAACCCTTGAGACCCGTTTCCCTACAGGAAGATACAACAACGTTCTCCCTCCGTCCGCCATCTCCATCTACCATGGCCAGAATGGTGCCATTGACTACGGCGTCTACCGTGGCGAAGTTTCTCGCAACAACTGGGACGGCCGCGATAATACTACACTCGTAACATTTGACCTCAACGGTCGAACTCTTCCCGATACATGCTTCTTGCGCTTCTGGCTTGAGCCCAATAGCCAGTCTTCCGATCCCACCAAAGGATCTTTCGTCTCCGGCACAGGCCAAATCGATGTCTTCTCCAGTCTGCAGCCGGCACCCAAGGAGGGTAGCAAGGGCTGGGGTGGCCCTGGCAATCAAAGAAACAACCCTCTGGGCAGGTTTGAGGTCAAGTTCAATGGCGAGGCCAACTTCTTGAACTTCGCGCCAAACCAGCTGAATGGCTTCAAATGCCCGAAAACCGGGGACTGGAACGTCAAGAATGGACTCATTGGGTACGAGTTGGTCCCTGTGGGCGATGCGGACAGGGTTCAGTGGGACACTGCTGTCAGCGGACTGTATCTTGGCTGGTAGATTTAGGATGTTTCTTGCTTTATGGTGTCTAGATGACAGAATTTCTGCGATTTGGCTTGCGCGCGAGTGTCTTCAGTCCTTACTTGCAGTATTTGTTTTAGATATTCTTATTTCAAGTACTCATTCTGACTTACTTAATCTATGCGGCTTCATCTTCGATCTCCAGACTACTGTTCTTGAATGCCTTTCCTCTCATGTCGGCGAGGTCAATGGTCTTGATGTCCGCTTAGCCAAGTTTCCATTTGGGGACACCGTGGGATTCTGGATTGATTGCGGAAGGCATGCGCATGACCTGTGATTGCTTTGATATGTCGTTCAAGTTTATGCAGACTCGAACATTCGAGCAGGCGTTCTGTTGCTGAAACAACCTGTTGCTCATAAGCAGGTCGCGAAGGCGGGAGTTGTGAGCACGAAATTTCTCGTTGAGTTTCGTGCTCCCTCCCGACCACATCTGAGCATAAGAAACGAACCGTCTACACAGCAGAACTCTGTGGCTGATATAACAAGCCAAGCATTATAACCATCATTACGTTTTACGCCTTCACTGTGAATTTATAGAGGCCAAATTTAAATGGTTGAAAAAGAGCTGTAAGAGGAGAAGAGGGAAAGGGCTCAAAGGAGAGTGGGGCAACCCGCGCTAGAGACACATCTCCACCATGCTTCATACGCCCTCGCCTTGCTCTGCGATACAGCTATCTCCGGTTTTGTTCTCGCGCCATGATATAATCGTTGGCGATTTGTGCAGACCCCTACGACTATGGAACATATTACACGGTGTAGGTACGTACTATGGTAGCAAGTAGCAGATCATCCTATTATTGGTTAATTCCCACGTTGTTGCCCTGCAGGACGTCCAACTAGACTCCTATAGCCAGTCAGAAGCCTTTACTACCTATAGATACATCTCTGTTCCATGGTTGTGGGGGTCTGCATATTTTTATAAGCACCAATATGATCAATCAAAAGTATAGTAGGAAGGCCATGTTGATGCTATGGTTCAGGCTACACCCTTCCCAGAACTGCACACAATAGAGGTAATGATGACGTCAGACACTGATGACATTCTAAGGTATTCTACATAGTTATCTCGCTCTATGCTGTACCTGTTGACGAGCTGACAGGCAACGTGACAGGCATCGGTGTGGCAGTACCAGACGGCGTGGACGACGCACCACCTCCGCCACCAGAGGAAGGCTTCTGGACCGTGGCTTGTACAACTTGTCCTGCACAATGTGTCAAAAGAGGCTAATAGCAGAGATCGGATGGCTCTTGACTTACCGGCGGTGTTTGTGATGATATCAATGAGCGCACCCAAGGGCTCGTAAGAGAATGTCTTCTGCGTAAGACCCTGGCCAACTTGCTTTACAGTTCCTGCGACCTCCGTCATGTTCAACTGTGAGAGTTCGTCAGTATATTATCACCTTCTTAATAGCTGAAATCTTACCTTGTAGTTACCAACAATCTCTGACAAAGCATCAGTGCCGCCTCCGACGACCTCCTGTACGATGTTTCCCAGGTTGTCGACCAAAAAGTTGAGCGTCTTGCCGCCCTGAGTGATGGAACCGAGCTATAGTTGTCAGTTTGATAATCTCTGGAAGGGAACTACGAGGATTATGCTTACCAGACCATCTACAGCACCAATGACTTCTCCAACCAGGTTCGTCACATTGCCGATCAGACTCAACAATAGGGGATTCAAATCCAGGGAATCGAAAACGCGCTCGACAATCTCGACCAAGTTGCCTAGTCTGACCACAAGCTCCAGGTTCACATCGACATCCGCGATAGTAATGTTGACCTTCTCAACTGAGACTGCAACTCCCGCATTAACCTGAACAAGGCCTGCAACCCTGGCATTCAGATTGAGATCAGCTTTCAATTTCTCTACTACAATTTCAATGCGTCCAACGTGGAGTTCGGGAACCTGGAGAAGGACATCTGGCGGCGTTGAGGTTCTTGCAGCAGTTGGTGCCGATGTTGTTGGGGTCCTGGTTGCTGAGGCAGTCGCACTGGCGGACGCAGTACCCGTGATCGGCGGAGTATCCAGTGTTGCGGACGAACCAGTTTGCGCGAAGACTTGCGCTGTAAATGCGAAAAATAATGTCAACAGGAGACGGATAGAGAGCGACATGTTGGCGGCTTGCAACAAACGAGAGAACAGAGAACAGAAAATTGAGGGAATCTCAAACAGCAGGCCTACAGCAGAAGAAGGAAAACCAAGATCGAAGCATCGGTTAAAGCACCCCGCATCGCGAGATACTTGACATGCAAATGTCGCGTTCTCCATAACGCTCATCTCGGGTAACCCCTGAAACACCCACGACCCGCAATCAGAACAAGGTTTTCTGCCTTAACGGTGAGTTGCCGCGGGGTACAAGGCGTCTGGAACCTACATCGTTACTAGAAATCCTGCTTTTAGGGTATACGTGCTGTTATTATTGGCCCTTCTCGCCGTTGCAATTTCATCGCGTGGTGAGTTGAGGCTTGAGTGCGCATCATGCCAATTACAGATCCCTGTCGTTAATCCATCTTCGCATCCCATACAACTGCGGATCATGTCTGGTCGTGCATTTACCTGATCGCTCGTCGCTATTGAAGCTGTTTGTCACCTCGCTCCCTTTCAGCAGTTCTTGCAGCTGCGTCCTCTCCTTTAAACTCAATTCATCGTTTCATACAATTCACCATGCGTGCCTTCGCCGCGATCCTTGCAACACTCCTTCCTTGCGCGGTGCTTGGACAGCTGGTTGACAGCGATGGTTATACGGGCTATAAGCTCGACATCCGTGAGGATGGCGACCCTCTCGCCGTTCTGTATGAGACCGAGAATACAACCCCCAACGTTTCTGCCTTAGTCCCTGAGCCGGATGTCCTCCTGAATGCTTCAGTCTCCATCGGAGAAATCTACGTCGGCGTCGACAATTTGACCGCGAAGATCAATTCGGACGCCCAGGTGCTCTCGTTGCTATCTTTTAACGCCGGTGTCGATCTCTCGATCGACAAGGTATCGATCTTGATCCAGAATGTTACCGCAAAAGTCTATCTGGAAGCGCGTCTTACCAACCTTGTCAGTATGGTCAGCGACGTGCTCGACAGCATCGACCTCAACCCTATCATTGCCGAACTGGGCAATGGCTTGGGCACCATCATCAACGACACCGCCGGCCTGATTGGCGACGTTGCTGATGGCCTCACTGGATCAGGATCGAATTCGACGACTTCCGGCTCGCCAGCTTCTGCAGTAAGCAAGCGATCGGAAGACCTCATGCAGTTCGACATCAGGAATAACATTCTTTACTCACAAAATGACTTTTCTGGCAACACGCACACTCGTCGTGTTCTTGCGCAGAACGGAGACATCATCGAGCAAAAGCTAAACAACTACGGATCCATCTCCAACGAACGTGTAGTAGGCAACTACGAGAAGAACATGCGCTTCAATGGCTTTAACGAAAGTGTTACGTTCAAGGGCGAGGAAGTCAGGGAGGAGGAGTACGTGTACGAGCCTTTCAAAGGACTGTTCTCGATCATTGGCGTGTTCAAGAACAAAGTTACGGGTGAGGTAGTGGGCACACAGCTGTTGGCTGAGGCGAGAGGGGGCGGAAGTGCGACAATTGGAACTGAGCGAGATCAAAGGTAGACAAGGTTCTACACCAATGAACAATTTTCACACCTGCTCGTATTTATTCAGCGCCCACAACCCTGATGCACGTGCTTCGAGCTTACAAGACTGCACATGTCTTAGTCTCCACTACGACGCTGAAGGATTTAGTCACGCAGACACTGGTGTTCAATGAAGCGGTGTCAATAGAGGTATTTCTAGATGTCAATAACACGTAATGATGCAGCAAAAGATAAGCCGAACTGACAGCAAGGGCTATCGGAAGCTCAGCGATTTTACAAGAGAGTTATCAAAAGTCATGGCAAGAGGGGATTGCAGTGAGGGGCCTCGATTCTGTTCATCAAGGCCCATGCAAAATTTGAGTTCGACATCAAACCCGAATTGAGTGCAGTAACGAGAAACTCGTCACCATTCTTTTCCATCTAGTGAGAAAAGTAAGATGCTCCTTTGTAGTTTTCTCTGCTAACCGGTATGAGAGTTCTACAAAATGTGATTGCATTTGCACAATCGCAACGAAAGTGCCTGAAAATTCCTTTAAGTCAACGATACGATCATTTGGGTTGTCCTCCTCTTTCCACAACATTGTAACACCTTGGAGAAGAGGTGATTCCATGCGTCTGGAGGTTTAGTTCATAGAGTGCATCCCAAGATTGTTAAAGTTCGTTCTGACACTGCTGCGTAACACAATTCGGTTCACACTGGCCACAAGGTTTACTTCCTGTACTGTGCCTGCCAATCATTAAGCAGTCCCAAGGAAAGCCATAGATGAATCCGGCCAGAGTACGTCGTTTATTCCAAGGTTTCGTTTCGTTAAGCAGGTTTAATCGTCATTGTCCGGATAGCAGATGCCTAGCGCCTGTGGCTTAACCTTCACAGGGCTAGTCAACCAAGCTCTTTAGTGCACAACCAAGCTTTCTAACAGCCGCAACCAGTCAATCAGAAGACTCAGAAAGTACAACAAGCCTTTTTAGTATGAACTCAGACTCCAGACAATCGGAAATGTGGCTGTGACGCGTGGCTATGCTGTCATCCAAGGATTCCTCGGCGCAAGTGCCCTCCGAGCACCCGGGTTGGAAGAAGTGACATACCTTCAGGATGCTGAGACCCAGATCTTGACTTACAGCAGCATGTCCCGCTTCTTACTTGAACTTGACACTGCAGTGTCTCTGCTAACCTGTACTCTCCTCCTCGTTACCTCTGCCTATCTATATCATCGCCAGCCCTGGGCACCCCGCAAAGTAATGGCGACCTCTATATCCGACAAGATCTACAGATACTGCACAAGTCCTGCCAGCGTATCATCCCAACTTGCGCAGGAACCCACTCAAGAGCCCGCGCGTCTTGCTGATGGTCTTTATGGCGGACAACATGAAGCCATCACTGAAGAAGAGACTCCCTTTCGACAGCCGGCGAGTCAGGAAGAGCTTGAGCGCGCGCGAGAGTGCGGTAATTGGGGCGGCTCTGAGCCGAGCAAGCTTTTCCTACAATGCTACCATGCAGCACTGTGCTCGCTCGAGAACGACCCGCTCACTGGGATGGTGAGTCCCAGTCTGATGGGCAGCAGTGGAGTCTTACCAGTTACTATCGTCGCACCGGTGCCTGATATCTGTCGGCACATGGCAAACCTGATCGTGCGTGCAGAAAAGGAAGTCTTCCTCGCAACGAATTACTGGATTGCCTCTGGCGCGGCATCGATCATCACAGACGCAATCAAGGAGCTATCCAGACGAGCGGGCGAGCGCGGAGTGAGAGTAACTGTCAAGATCATGTATGATCGCGGAAACATTAAGCAAGTCGTTGACAACCATCAGATGGTGTCGCCGGCGCAGTACACCGCAGAAGCAGTGCGTCTACCCGCCCCTGAAGAGATCCCGCACATCGACATGGTAGTCCAGAACTATCACCGTCCAATGCTAGGAACTTTCCACTCCAAGTTCATGGTTGTCGATCGGAGAGAGGCTGTGGTGCAGAGCAACAACATCCAGGATAACGATAACTTGGAGATGATGACGCATATTGAGGGCGAGATCGTAAATGGAGTTTACGATACGGCGCTTCTCGCTTGGGCAAAATGTTTCGATCCTCCGCTACCGGCTCTGAACAGTCCGGCGAGTAACGCAGATGTAGTGACGTTCCGCGATCCCTCCTTCCAGGCTCTTTTTGACGAAAGTGGTACTTCTCGAGTGCGTCGAGACAGTCTCGTTAAGCAGAGTTCCGGCACTGGCAGCCAAGACTTCGCATTGCCAGAACAGAAACCCGATACACATGATGCGAATATTGGCGCTGAGATGGAACGGATGCGGGCAGTGCTCTCCCCAGCCAACGGGGAGAAGCAAATGGATGCAGTGGCGCGCCACCTCAGTAAGTCCCCCTTCAAGTCCACCTCATGCTTCAAGGGTACTCACATCCACAAGACCTCGCAACACACCTAGATCGCACAAGCACAGCACCAGAATGCGCCCCCGAAGACACCATGACCCTCATCCACGCCCACAAACCCCACGCCCCCTTCCCCATAGCCCTCGTAAACCGCCGACCCTGGGGCGCACCAAACCACTCATGCGCCACCGTTCCGCAAAACGAAGCCTGGCTCGCCGCCATCCGCAACGCGCAACGCACCATCTTCATCCAAACGCCCAACCTCAACGCCGGGCCCCTTCTTCCCGCGCTCCGCGACGCAGCCGTTCGCGGCGTCCAGGTCACGTACTACGTTAGCTTGGGCTACAACGATGCTGGCGAATTGCTACCGTTCCAGGGCGGCACGAACGAGATGGTGGCGAGTGAACTATACGGAAGTCTAAGCGCGCCGCAGAGGGCGAATCTAAGGGTGTATTATTATGTGGCTAAGGATCAGGTCATTCCGATTCACAACAAGGCTAAGGCGAGGAGCTGCCATAGTAGGTGGTTCAACAACTGTGACGGGGGACGCGGCTAATGTGGTAATAGTCAAGCTCATGATCGTCGATGAGCAGGTTGGTATCCAGGGCAACGGTAATCAGGATACGCAGTCCTGGTTCCACTCAATGGAGGTCAATATCATGGTTGATTCGCGAGAGGTGTGTAGAGATTGGATGGAGCTGTTGCGGAGGAATCAGAGTATGTGATGCCCATTATACCGTGTGATGAAATCTGACGCGAGATGCAGATACCCATTTGTACGGATTGGCGTCGCAGGAGGACGGTATTTGGAGAGACCAGAACGGCAAGGAAGTCGAAGGCGCGATTGGTAAGGATCCTGGGCGGTTCTCCTGGGCTAAAGGTGTTGCGGGCGCTGTTCAGCGGGTGAGAGGAGCTGGCGGGTTTTGAGTTGCAGGTGGTGATTGTACGCCGATCAGACGAGACTTCTCTTTGTCTGCTGCGCTCGGAAGGAAAGGGTCTTGAATGTCAGCGCGACGTTGTTACCATTATGCTTCCAGAGTTGCAGTACATTCATCGGCCCGAGACCGAGACATTGCCACGCGACAAGTCGAAACAGCAGGGAGCAAAGCCTGTTATCTGGACAAGGAATGCTCCACTAACGACCAGCCTGTATCCGAGCTCTTAGTTGATCAAGTTTGAAGGTGACAACCAGGATAGAGAAGCCAAGCAACGTAGAAGGTAGGCGCATTGAACGGACGCCTACGTTAACGTCAGAATCTGGAAGTGACAAGTGACAAAGTCCACTTGCGATTGTATATCAACATCGAAATTGGGTATCGACTAATCCTACACACAAGAGCTTCCCATCAACAAGTGCACTGCTAATCGCCTTCTACAAGTGCTCACCGACCCACGACCACCATCCCGCAACATCGCCAACATTCTTGCCCTGGCTGACATTGCCGCCAACGACGTCGACAGTAGTGCCGACTTCCCTCATCTGGTCAAACTCGAAGCTGCCTTCTCCACCCTCACCGAGCCATTCCTTCTCCTCGTCGACATCATCTTCACCGCTCAGCGCAGCCCCTGCGTCGCGCAGTGCCTTAGCCCTGTTATTCCTGACCGCGCTGATGGCCTTCTCAAGCTTGGTCTTAACCGAGCTCGCAGGCAGCGCAGTGAACAGATCCATCTTGTTCGCCGCGATCAGGACTGGGATCTCCTTGGGACCCTTGCTCGTCTTGGCGTTAGTGTACCGCTTCTGCAGATTCAGCAGCACGTCGTGCAGGTACTCGGCGGCCTCGTTCAGCCCGGCCTCCTCGTCGATGGCGGCAGCGTCCACGACAAAGATGATACCGCGGACATCTTTGGGGTTCGCGAGTGTGGTGATGGCGTAGTTGCGCAGCTTGCCGTGGCCGGGCGTGTCAAGGAGAACAAAGCGGCGCGAGCGCTCAAAGGCTGGATCGCCGGGGGAGCGGTAGTGCGCCGAGGCGGGAACGTGAGGGTCGGGCAGGAGGGCTTCGATGGAGAGAGGGGTGGTGGAGGTGTGGGTGGTGGGGACGGTGCCGCGCTCGGTCTGGGATCATGTTAGCACAATAGCTGCAATTGGCGCGTGGCCACCATGTCTACCAGCAGCTTACCAGTGTCGTAAATGCAGTCTTGCCGCCTCCGCTGGGGCCCACGAGCAAGAACGTGGGCAGGCCGGTGGCGCTGGCGGCCTTTCGGTACAGGAACGAATGCAGCAGAACAGGCAGCAGAAGCGTAATTGCCAAGGTGACCAGAATAGTCGACAACTTCGGCGACAGCGCCTGGGTCAGCCAGCTATCCTCATCATACCAGGCCATGGTGCCGGGCCGCGCAGTCAAGCCCTGTCTTTCTTTGCTCAATCCCAGGTGGTCGGGCGGGTGTTCGCAGTAGCGCAGCGCTGTCTGCGTGTTGTGCGTGCGAAGGAGATGCGCGCAATTCTGGCGGTGAGTTTCGTGTGTTTAGAGGCCCAGGGCTGGAAATTCCGACAGGGGATCGCGTCTGTTGGCGCTCGGGTGATGACGTGACAAGAGAGCGTGTCGGGCCTCGTGGTTCCGTGGCCGTGCCCGAACTTGCGAGGGGCGTGGCAGAGGGCAGGTGGGAAACTCACTGTGCCGCTAGGCGCTCAAAGCCGAAGCCTGGCCCGCCGCCGCTTCCATCCTTCCCCGCCGCTAGTGATCTTTCCTTGCACCTCATCCCAAGAAGTGACATCTCATCTCTTCGATGCAAAGAAGAAACGTCAAGCCGTCATGCGCCATTACTGGGCGCGAAGCGATGTGGAGCCATGCTGACAGATCACGCAGTAGTGCGCGCTCGTCCGGACGCAACGGCCTGAAAAGATGCGTGGTTGACGTGTGGTGGGGCATGACTCGCAAGGCATGCCACTCCAAGACATGGCGGCATGTGGAAGTTGCAAGTAAACAAGAAGGGCCGCCTGCATTCACACAACTATCAAAGGCTTTTTAGAGGCTATATATTCATACAATTGACAAGGGCCACCATCGTTAGCCGTGTTTGTTCCCTAGACGCGTCCACGCTTGTGCTCCCTGCCTACCTGCCCAGAGGACATGTCCTGATGACCATAGCGAAGGAGATAACATGGCCATGACCCATTACTCATACAATCGTCGTCTCTGTCACCACTTGGCAGCGCAAGCCTAGCAGTGACAGCACATAAGAGAGGGGGTATGACCAACGACCTGCACCGTTTTTACCCACCAGCTCCTTGCACAATGCATCCGTAACTCATGATGTTTTCCCTGCGCCCATATCCAAACACCGGTGTTGAGTCGCACCAAAACACAATCGTGACCTGAAGCGCCAAAGGGAAAGTACCGAAAAACAGAAGGAAATGTTCGCGCTTGCGGTGTCATGACGGCAATGCTGGTGTAGGATTAAACATATTAGGATGAATGAGGAGAAAAGGAAAGATACAGGGCATAAGAAGCCAAATGCCCAGGCAAACACTGCGCCTATGTGTATCAAATGAAATCGTGTGTTGTGTTGACAAAGCAAAAGCTTCCTGCCGCTGTGGGCCGAACGAGTAAATATCAGGTGTCGTTGATGCAGTACCAGCAGACTGACTCTGACAGTGACAGCAGAACTCGACTTCGAGAGGGTAAAGAAGGTGGTGACTGTGTCTGATCGCTATCGTTGTCGAGGAGGGACATTATTATCAATCGTAATCGTGTAAACAGAAGGCACACTTTGTAGCATAGCTTTCAGTGTGTACGCAGATCAGTATCCAGCATGTGCATGCACATCTGGATAGTATCCACGACTGGTTTCAATGCCTTGGAAACGGCCACACCCGCCATTATGCCAGCCAGCCACTAGTGCTGCAGGACCTGGGTACTCTTCTTTGATGATGCGTTGGGGCAGCGGAAGCGAGTGTTCAACCTTTGCGGGGATGCTCTCGTAAAGGGGAGCTGGGTAGTAAGAGTATTCCTGAGGTGCGTCATTCATCTTCGTGTCGTCGTCAATCATATGTTGATCCCCAACAAGTCCCTCTGGTGGTCCACCGCTCAAGGAGCTAGCAGAGCTCACAGAGTGGCTGCCCATAGGACTCGGGTCGAGCGAGTATGTTGTTCCTCGGTACATACTGCCATTCATCGATGTACTACCGTTTGATAGGCCATTGCTGAATGATCCGTATGCTCGAGCGCCGTTCGAACCCATCCCGTGAGGTCCGGGTCCACCGAGGCCCGATCCACCGGCGCCTCGGCTGGCACCAGCATTTTGGGGTCCCTCGTTTTGATAGTGACTTGGGGATCTTCCACGAACGACGACTGGGTGAGAGGAGCGAGCTGCGATCTTCACCCACTTGGGTTCGTTCTCCCGTGGGTTCTGGATGTTGGCCCAAAGTTCGATGATCAAGTGGTAGTACTGTTGCTGGGCTCGACGCTTACCGTTGTTGGCAGTGGCTGACTTGAACTGAATTCGTTCAAAGTTATGCTGATAGTTGCTGCTGCCGTGGCTGGTTGGAGAGTATTGGGATGAGTCGGACGAATCTTGTAAGGGCAACTGTGGACCAGGTACACTTGAAGACTGATGAAAGCTGTTGAGACCATAGCCGCCATGATCGTGGTTCTTTCCGGGTGGTGTAGGTGCGAGGAGCTCCTTCTTCAAGGGAAGTTGAGGGCCCTTGTCGCGTTTGGGTGTGTGTTGAATGAGTTCAATAGTCTTACCTGCCGAGGCATCGACAGCGGCAGTAAGAGAAACGGCAATTGATTGAATTTGCTCTTGTGGCTTGCCGTTGCCCTGATCAAGGTACAATCGAGAGCCTGAGATCCATGGTGTAAGTCCGTATGAGATATTGACGGCAAAGTAGTTCCTGCGGTAGCACGTCCAGACGCGGTCGCCAGAATAGAAGAAGCCCTTCTCGATCTTGGCTTCAAGAGTCGGTACTACTGTAGTACCTTCGCAGGTGATGGTCCCGTATGTCTCTTGTGCATTGAACGGTGGGGTATCTGACGATTGACTGTGGCTTGTGTAGGAGGATCCCTGGTAGTTACCGTAGGCCAAAGGCATGGTGGTCGGCAGAACACTCCTTGGTGTATCCGGCAGC
This sequence comes from Boeremia lycopersici, assembly GCA_022609225.1. Classification (NCBI taxonomy): domain Eukaryota; kingdom Fungi; phylum Ascomycota; class Dothideomycetes; order Pleosporales; family Didymellaceae; genus Boeremia; species Boeremia lycopersici. Next base: position 36,706 of record JAGKPY010000029.1, read on the forward strand.
GAGTTGTAGCGGGAGAGATCAGAATGACGAGGCGATAGAGCGTGGGGATGTCTGTGCAGGCTGGACGTTGTTGTTGTATAGTTGTCTCGAGCCGACACACCCAGGGGCGGTGACACAGGGTTGCTCAACCCTGGTGATCGTGCCGGAGGTAACATGGCCGACGATGAAGCATCATTTCTATGGCATTGTTGTCAGCTGGCATGCATACGCATTAGGTTTGTTGTGCACGAATGCGCCACAACGGCAACGTACATGGTGGACATCCGTCGAGTCGACATGTTACCGTAACCACAAGAGAAGCCGCTGTAGTTGTTTGCTACAGGGTACTGGTTGGAATAGGTTGTGGCCACAGTCGGAGAAAAAGATGAGTAGGAGTAAGCTAGTGCCGACGAGGCGTTGGAACTGGGCGAGGTTGAGATGGACCCAGATCCCGAATCGGAGAGGGCAACACCAGATTGGTAACTGTTGGTTGTCAGTAAGCTCAGCAAAACAATGCTAATCGGCCCAACTGATGCGAGCAACAGCGATGTGTAACCGAGTGTAGGGTGACACGGTATAAGTTGTTAACTTGACCCAGGATGGTATGGCAGACCCGCCAGGCTCGTCGTGTGATCATACGTGACAGACCAGCCTGTTGGGACGACTAGGTGTGCCATGCATCCGACATGTGTGCGACAACAAGTATGATGAAAGGCATCGTCGACGTGTTTGTTTTGGGGGTAGGGGTCGCCAGCACCAGGCAAAGAGGCGTCGAGGATGCAGGCTGGGGTCGACAGGCGGCACGACAGAGCCTGCATGCCTGGCCGGGGAGGAAGAGACCAACGAAAAAGCCTACTTACGTTGCGTCGGGACGGTGTGCACCGTAACGGCTTGTGATCGCGCTCAAAGGCATACCGGTCGCTGTATGAGCTAGGGGCCCGTCGCGCCTTAGCTGATCGGGAACACCAGCTGCGAAAGAGTTATGATGTGCATGAGAACCAATCTGCTCGATACAGGCCTCCTCTGTCGAGAAATGGCTATCCGATGCCATTGGCAAAGGAGGATGAAGTACTGCTCGCCCTTGTAATCAGCCAATCATTCTTATCCGTGCAGGTGGTAGTGTAGGGCAGCGGTGCGGACAAATGCGAAAGGCGTGCGTTGTTAGGCCTTTGAACACAGGGGAGCATACGCGCGTGGGATTTGGTTGTACAGGTGGCTCCGTATTTGGGATAAATGGAGTGTGCGAGCGCACCACAGACGGTGCAGAACTCGAAACATAGGACCCACAGCGTGTAGCGACAAACAAGTGCAAAGCAGAACGCGCATACTGTATCGACCAGCATAAGGAAGAGGCGCAGGCGGAATGCAGGATAAGAATGCGGAGAAAGGCGCCAGCCCATGGCTGTAGGATGCAGCGCTTGGAAGCCGAAAAGTGGAGAACACTGCTCTTGTAGAACGCGCGAATGCAAAACGAGAAAATTGCTGACTTACTCGAGTTCATCATTGATCTGCAAGTAACTGTTGACGGTCCTGGATTTTATTTTGTCAGATTACCATGGATGATAGGCAAGGATCTACATGTGACTTACAGGTGAGCAAGAGTGGCCCAATCTTTGTCGCGTGGCTCGATTTGTAGCGCGGATCCAAGTGGCAATCCCGCAGCAAGTTCTCGATGCTGACGATCCAGACTCGAGCGTATGGCGGAAGCAAGAGTGTTGTTGGCTGCCGCAGCCTTGCCTGATGCTGCTGTTGGGTCGCTTGACGACGGTCTAGCTGGCGCAGGGGTGCAGTTCGAGTATCTGCCAACGCGAGCGCGGTCGGCAGGCGTAGAAATGATGCTGGCGATGTAGACAAGTAACTCAGAAACTTGTCGGTGTATGGAGTGAAAGCAAGGTCCAGGAACTTCAATGTGCCACGCGTGTTAATATTCACCCATCAACCTTGGGGGCAGTCAAGTCTATCGTGGGACTCGGTCAGTGGGTCTTGGTGAGCAAAGAAGCAACGGGCATACGCACAGCTGTGAGGCTTTCGAAGTTACTGAGATCGGATGTGCGTCAATGTCACCTGTTGCGGCTGCGCGACACCTTAAACCCAGAGATTAAACGGTTTGTCAAGACAAGATGCCAGGCCGACTGGTGCGCTTTGCTTCTTCCCGCGGTCTCCACAGATCTCGAATGGCGAGCACAGACAGGTACGGACAATGACCCAGCTGCCTACTGCTTGGAAATCCTTGTTGCGACGTAGGCGGTGTGTGCTCGTTGTCGCCGCTGCACTGCGACCTGTCAGTCCTTCGTATCTAACAAGGGAGCATGTCGCAATCCCAGTGGAGCTTACAGGGTTCTTATGCAAAGGTCCTAAAAGGAATGATGTGGCGCTACCTGATTCTCGATCGTGGCTGTTTCAGCGAGGGTGTTATCGTCAGATCTTCAGCGATCTACGTTGAGGCCCAGTCTGCAGGACAACCTGACCGTATTCTGTTCTCTGCTCCAGTGTAGGCGATACACGTACGTTGCCGTTTTCTGGCAGCGACGCAGATGGGAGTGTGTAAATGTTGGTGACAAAGTGCCCGAGACTTGCTTTCCTGACGTGACTTGAGCGGGTGTTAGCCGTCTAAAGGGTCGAAGCATGTATGCACCGTGCCTTCAGGTCAAATTGGCTCTTGCTGGGAACCGTTGTACAAGCCGCTAGGATTCGACGCTCCCGTGATGCAAGTCCCTGAGGCTGCCCGGTAGAGTACCAAACGCAGATATATCAACACAACGGTCTGTGGCGTATACTATGCTCGGTACAAACAGGGCTTTGTTGATGTACTTGGTTGTCAGAATGAGCTGAAGAGACGATATCAAAGAGAACGTGGACATATAGAATCTGGGCAATAGATGTACGATTCGAAGATAGAGACCGCTACAGCTCGATCCAGAATAGACTGAGCTGGGGGTTAGGTTCGGGATGTTTGGCTGAAAGGAGAAGAGCCTACCAAGCACGTATAGCCCCATAACATCATTCAGGATGCTGGATCAAGATTTCAGCCCACAGGCAAATGATCCGTATTGCCCTGCTCTCAGACCATGACCGTTTCCTCTAGCACCACGGTAGTATTGGCAAGCTGCAGCAGCGAGCCTTTCCTGATTTAGCGACTCTATATCTCCGAGATGTCAGGGAGATGACCTGCCCCAGCGCCCAGGCTCGCGTCTTGCTCAAATGGTAGCTGGTCCACACTGAGCTTTGCATTCCTTGCACCGGAGTAGGGCCTCTGTTGCCCGCGGGAGTGATAGCTCACCGTCTTGCGATAAGTGGATTGGCTCGCCGGACAGGCGCATCACGGGCCCCGTGCAGCGATGCAGGAACATTGACCACGACACCACACTGAAATGGGTGGCCGACTCGACACAGCAGGACATGAACCGAACAGTTGGGACTTCGATGTTTCATCTCGATCAGCCGCCCAAGAATAACCCATGAAGCGAACAGATGATCAGGGTTCGCTCTTGCCACATTAGCTTTGGTTGGATGCTCACTGCCCACGGCGCCCAGTCAGCGGTGGATCACAGGCGGGCCAAGAGGACGCTGGGATAATGCGCCACGGCCCGGTAGCCGCAGGTAGACGACAGGGCGAACCGTGGGTGAACAGGAAGCCTAGGGAACCAGAGGACAAGGAAACTTTTGGCTCAAGGGCCGTTAACTGTCACGGAGCGACAGCGTCGCGATTACTTGGCTCTGGCAGTGATGGTTTGGGTGACTGGAGTCGATGAGAGATCAGCCACCGCCCACACAAGTGACGCCAGGTGCACCTCGCTGAGGCAAGCGTGCAGCGGGTGATGCTCAGAGGTTGCATCGCCTAGAAGGTTGGGTTAGAGCGCTCACTGCGCCATGATCCGACTGCTTCACTCTTAGCACACCTCGACCCGGCAGCCTGGATTACTGCGTATTACTCCGAAAGAGGGCATGGCCAGTCATCATCAAGGCTGCCGTTCAAGGTCGTCACTCAGCTCTTGGACAAGGTGGGCGCGGCGAGCGGCATATCGTCAGCAGGGGTCTGAACGGTGAAGAAAGCGAGAAACAACGGGGCGTGGACCGGCTCGGCGGCTCCCTTGCGTCGTCGAGATGAAAAGCGATACATGATCGTTGGGAAGGAGGGATGGACCGGCAGGGGATTGGAAAAGACCATCTGGTGACGTGCAGCGCCCGCGGTTAGTTAGTCCGCGCCTGCCCGCTTTGGCTACTAGCGCGCTAGGCCCTTCCCGCAGCGGCCGCCCGCTGAACTCCACGACCGCTCTCACCATCTGTCCGTGTGGTGGAGAACAACATCGCGAAGCGCGGACCCTCCCTTACTGCGCTACTCCAGCGACGGTCCACGCGTCCAGGGTGACATTGCCGTCCCAAACATCATGAAGCTCATGTGTCTTGCACGTTGCGGCTGTCCACACCCCGAGCTTCGGGGCTGACCGGCGTGAGAGCATTCATCATCGCATTGCATTCCTCAACCTACGCCTGCACAGCTCATCAGATCAATTGGACCAATGAGCTGTCCGTGATCGGCGGGAGCCAGCAAGCAAAGAAGGCTTGCCGCAGATGCCAACAGCAGACTGACCCGAGCCACTCTACCACTTCCATACCAGCCTGGTCATCTGACGTGGCTGGAAGGAGAATGCAGAGGCAGGGCTTCCCGCTTACTTCCCGGAGGGCCTCACTGCACTAAGAGCGCCGCCCCCAGCATACTCGGCGCCTGCCAGAGAATTTACCGCAGCCAGGCACAACAGCCCGTTGAGTGTAGATTCAGATGGTGGCTGAGCGGGTACTCAGGAGATCACGGCTCGAATAGGGTATCGCAGCTCATTGCGAGGTCACAAGATGCGCACCTTCCCTGCAGGGCGTCTGCTGTCGAGGCACATCGGCCTGCAGCCTCCCGCTCAACCCCGTAACGGTGATGGTCGGTCGTCCAAGCAATTGCAAGTTTCCGATACATCATGGCGACCTGCATCAGAGTTGACTGTTGTATCGGGAGGACTAAGAGCCGGTTTGAGTTCTGCTTTGATGTCTCATTCGACTCGAAGACGCCAGATCGAGAACGCTTTCGTTTTCGACTGTTACTGCGACCTGTTACACCAACACCGCTTACTCCAGCCTTCCAAATTAATGGTTCTCAGGAGGGGCCGGTGTCGCAGCCCTGACAGGAGCACGTTACAGCGATTACATCAAGCACTGATAGGCCGTTGCGCGGGGCTCGAGAACAGTGCACAATCAATGACTCCATGAATAGCACCAGACCACTCTCAAAGTGGCCGAGAACAGCACCCCTCGCCTTCTGTTCGCTTATGGCCAGCCAAACTTACCTTACAGATGGAGTTTGCGCCGAGTCCCTCGATGCTAGATCGAATTGCGAGCCAGTTTGCAATCGCTGATGGCCTTTGTCGCCTTTGACATCCCGCTCGGTGCATTACAAAAGAAGATATTGCTCCATGCCTATCACTGACGCTAACAATGCCCATATTCGGTGTACCAGATACTCGTGTGGGCGCTTGTGGCTCCTTGGGACATTTTCAGCTACGTGGACCCGCGCAGGCGACACTTTTGGTCCTGCATTGACAACTTGCAAGTCGATTGCGACTCTAATGAAGCAAACGTCCAACAAAGGACTTAGTGGGAGACGAACCGCTTGATGCTGGCACGAGCGCGCAATTGGCGCGTGCATCTCCTGTTACTAGCGACTGACAGGCTCGCACAAGAAACCTGCAATGTCTTTCGGTTCCTGGGTCAAAGCTCCAGTCAACGGCGTGATGTGATAGTCTAAATGGGGCTCATACTAGATATCATATCTTCAATAGGCTGAGCCCGCTGGCATTGTGATTTACTGCTGCGATGGAGGGACAACATGAGTGCGACCTGCCAAAAGGATGCGTCTGACCCAGGCAGTAGTCGACTACAACCATGTGGCGATGGCCACAGCCAAGAAGTTCCCACAGAAGTTCCTTTGACTAGGACTTTTGTGTGTGCTATAGCAGTGCATATTGGTAGCGAGACGTTGGCGTTGTACGGCGCGGCCGATCGCTTACCGAACATTGGTAGCTTGTGGACGTTGTCCAGGTGGTTCGTCATGCAAGCAAAATCTGGGTCAACCATTTCACAGCGACATGTCTGCCTGTAAACCTTATAACACCAGTGTGGGACGCTAAAAGCGCTGACAGCTCCAAGGTTCATGCTGCATACTTCTGTAAGGCTCTCAACGGCTTTTGAACAAGCTAGTTCGAGGCATTTGGGAGCACTTGATGTATCTTGCCTCTGAGTCTTGGGTCAAGAATGTCTCGAACTTCGACCGTCAGACCGAAAATGCGGATCTCCGCATCTACACTCGACCTGTGGAAGGCGTTTTGCAGATAGCGTAATTGCACATACTTCAGTCAGGCCCTGGGTGTGATACACAAGAAGCCGTTGTGACACCTATAGATGGGTCGCAAACGGTCGGCCTGTGCTCCTATACAAACAAAGCATTCAAGCTCACTCCAAGATCTACATTCAGAGCTGCAGCTCTGGAGGCGAAAATCTTGGGCATTCGCTGTGGCCTATTCCGCAGCTCGTGCGTCTACGCCCAGGCTGAAGCCGTGCAGAGGTGGGTGTACAGCACGAGCGTCACTACACCTTAGCCTATTATTTGGTTACGCGTCGCAAGTTCGAGTGTTCTGATCCCAGGATAGACAAGTAAATAGCGCCACTGTTCCGCGACATGTAGTTGCCGTGACGATCTGATAGCGTATGCCACTGCATCAACAAAGTACCTAGGTGCACCTGGCTAGGCGGCTATCAGCATTGGATTCTCACCTCATCAAACAGAACCCCTCATACGACAACCGACTTGTTCAACAAGGTGCCGACATCAAACAGATTGGCATCCAATCAATACCGCTTGCGGCGTTCTACAAACCTCAGATGAGCAATGCCTCAACGGACATTGCCCCTGGAAGCTGCAGGCTTCCTGTGTTCTGTGTCAGCTGGCCACGACATCCGGCGCGACTAAGCCTGTAAGTTGGTCGTCGTAATGCTCTCCTGCTGTGTGTTCACTCAACATTCGGTCTGCATCTCAAGACGACGGAAATGTCTTTACAGCAAGCGCGCTAACAATGGGCAGCCACTTGTTTGCTCTTCGCCCGCATCAGGCTTCCAGAATGAGACGACAGCCATTGTGACAGACATCAAATGACTCTCTCAGATCATACTAGTTTGTCTCAACATCTGTGGGGGCTGAATTGCTAAGCTCAAAGACTTCTAGGTGTTCACCTAGAATCGATGCGAATCATATCCGAACCTGACTCTCGCCATGTGACTGTCTCCGTATGAGTCGCTTTCAACTTCTCGTGTCATCGCTCACCTGCACCTCTCTGGGCATAGTCAAAGAAGCGCCGCTATTCTTATTATGGCTTCGCGGATATCATCACACAAGCAAACCAGCATCCACCCTACTGCAAGAGACTCCAACAGCACTATATTGCATATCTGTACCTACAGCCACTCGAGCCAGACCCGGTATCCCAATCACTACACCGTGATGACTGCATAAACTTGATTGTCATGCTTGTGAACTTCTCACATCCAGATCGATCATATTACCACATCTACTCAGTGACCAGCGGCTACTACCATAGCCATATGGCCTTAATCCGCTACAGTAGACTACAGGGCCGGTTTTGTATACTCGAACACAGCCCCTGATCTTCGGGGAATTCTGACGGGCAGGTGGCCGGCGTAGTGCAATCAGGCTACCGATCGTCAGCGGGCGCCCCCGTTTTTGTGTGCAAACAGGGGACAGGCTCCGGGGACCGTGCTCTCAGGGTCTTCAGCCTGCCTCTGCTATTCATGCCATGGTGGAATCTTGACTTCCTCGTCTCCTTCTATGTCGATGTAGTCACCACAATCATCGAGCAGTTTGTGGTCGGATATTTACTGGGGTCCAAAGCAATATTCACTGTGCACTTCAGCGCCTCTTCGCTATTGATCGCTACCATCCTGCAGCTCGTCGCCAATCTCTGTAAGCTTTGCGTCTGATCAGTGCAATGTTGAACACACGCTACGCTCCGCCTTTTGATGGAGAATCAGTGACTCTGAGTTCCCTCGCATGCTTTGGTACGAGGATGAGATTTGTCCATTTTGTTTTGCTGCCATTCTTTTTTGTATCTAGATCGCTCGATGTTCGCTTCGCGGCGCATTTGCCGGTTGTTCCTACACATTTGCATTCCATCAGTATGTACATTTCTCGTGGCGATCGAGATCAAGTGATATACAGATGAGTCAAGGTTGTCTCCATAATGCATACAACCACAAGGGCCCACATTATGTGTTGGTTAGTTTATGCTAGTATTGTGGGTCAAGTTCGAATTGCAGACCCTCTTTGTCTACAGCATGATGAATGTCGAAGTCGGCCCGAATGACAAGAGAACGAAAGATCTCATGATCAAGACCAGACTTGCAGCCCAAATCCCAGGGTGATATCCCTGCAAGACAAATGTGTTCTTCACACACCGCAAGATGAGCGAAAGAGCCAACACCCTTCCTGTCGAATAAGGCAGCTTAGCATGCGTGTGAACATACTTTGTATAGTTATCAACTCGAAAGTACTTCTCTATAAACAAACGAAGTAACATAGCGATAGACCTACAGATATACGATCTTTGATCTTAAGTCGTGAATACATGTAGGACCAATTTGAGCACTCGCTCAAACTTGGACATCGTAGCATTATTCTCACACCCTTCAATATATCGCAATTCAATCATCACTCTCCTGATCATTTGTTCCTTACTCACCAAACGATGAAGTCAGTGAGCTATCGTCCACGAGTCGCGCCAGCCAGTATGTTGCCCATGCCAGTAAGATTCAACGCAGGTGATGTGTCAACGCCTTGAGAACATACATCGACGTGACTCTAGAGTTGCAGTCAAAAATCACAACAAACCACTGTCATTATAGATGTATAGAGTCAGAGTAGCAGTACTGTAGCCTCACACACAAAATTCAATCCGACTGGCTGAGAACATCGCTGGAGTGCTGCATCTCAAACTTCTTCGTTCGTTCCGTAATCGCTCCATGTACCAAGCATGTACCAAGCATGTATCGCTTAACAAAGCTAAAACCACAATCACATTCTCCCCATACGCATCTCGGCTCATAAGTTTCGAAGATTCCTATTGTCGATATTCAGCGCCAAATGCCCCAATGAAAAGCGCAAGGGGTGCTTTTTTCCAGAGCAAGCAATTTTCCCACACATTCTCGACCTCGACCATGTTCACCACCAAATTTATGTTAGATCCATCCGCACTGACACTCTGAACTACCACAATACTTTGTCAAAATCGACCATTTCCCGTCTCGCACATCCACAATCTCGCTCAAGCTGGAGTGAAACGCGCATAAACCCGTGTCCATACCGGTCTCAACTCAGACTTCCAGCGTCTCCTGTACCCAACTGCCATGGCCAAGAGAAGAACGGAACGGCACCTTCTTCGCAGCAAGCCAAGTCCACAACTACCACAACCCCCCGTCGCTGCCCAGCATTCAGCCACATCTCCTTGACCACGCCCATCTCAGCCGCCATCTCTCAGAAGAGTATCCCCGTGCCCGCACCAATGCTCTACACCACTAGACCGCATTGTCAACAGCAGACTCAATCCATCCCGCACTACCGCATCATAACCCCGTCCCATCTCGCAGTGTCGACGTGCCGTGCCAGAACCCCCATCCATGAGTCTGTCCAAGCCAAAGCAAAGCGCGCACGAAGCCTGCCGCGCGACGTGAACAGACGTATTCTGAGCCACTGCCAGCTCAGAGCATCGGCACCAGGATATACATCTTTCCCCGGGTCTCTACTCCCGCTTCCTGTCTATGTCGATGCCGCATTTACATCATGTATCTGTCGACCCTTGACCATTCAACACCATCTTCTCCCAATAATTTGTCTTTTTGGAATCAGAGCTAATTAGGGTCTGGGGGAGGTTTATCAGCATAGAGCTAGGCATAATTCATGTCTGCCGTCACTCGAACACTTGATTCCAATAAGCTTACCCGATCAGTTCCTGCTCTTTTTCTAGGGGATTGACAGACTATACGAGTTCGGGGATCACCAGATCGTCTCTCTTAGGACACAACTAGTGCTGTACCTTACCACTGGAATCATATCTGGTATATCAAGGTAGACACATCAACGCATAGTATCCTTTAGTCCATAATCTGTCTCCAGACCAATCCAATACGTGACGAGGTCGACCAATATCAAGCAACACAGCGCAAAGTATACTCGAGAATCGAAAACGAGTCAATGCATTTTCCATTTATATGCCCGTTCTACAATCCTCCGAAGGACTCAGGCCATCTATTGAGAAATACCTAGCTCCTTATAGAACGCCTCTGTGCTCGGTTTCCTGCCCAAGAACTCCTCAAGAATATCCATCTCCTCCTTCGACCCACCGCGCTCGAGCACAGTGTGCCTGTACCTTCTCCCCTCCTTACCGTTCATGGGGTCGTTCTTGAAGACCGAGTAGAACATGTCGGTGGAGTAGACCTGAGAGGACAGGTAGCCGTAGTATCTGTAATGTGTTAACACAATATTTGAGGTGATCGTTGGGATGTGGTGGAACTTACCCAGCGTCGTATCCGCCGATCAAGTGACCGAAAGTGGCTTGGCCGTTGGCCCAGTGCCAGTCGCCCTTCTTGTCACCGCTGAGAGCCTCGGGGCCGTCGAGCTGAGAAATGTCTTGACGGAGACTGTTGTACAATTGTGTGATGTCTAACTTCTCGGCCTCCTCGTGGCTGCTTGGCTCGTGAATTGCCATGTCGAAAGTACCAAAGTGCAACTGCCTCAGATTGAACAAGGCATCGTTGACATGCTTGGTGTTGATGAGCTTGCTGACGAGAGAGCTAGGGATGCGCTCATCTGAAGGCTTCTTGTCGGCACCAGACGACTCAAGGTACGCCTGCTCGTACTCAGGCGAGAGGTGCGAGTAGTGGTGAGATAGAGCGCGGAGCTGGGAAGGTGTCCAGCACCAGTTCTCCAGCATCTGCGATGGAGCCTCGACAAAGTCACGCACTGTGTTCGTGCCATGGAAGCGGGAGAAGGTCGTGCGAGAGACAAGATCGTGGATACCGTGGCCCAGCTCGTGGAACAGAGTAACGACCTCATCGTGCTTCAGAAGCGAAGGCTTCTTTGGTGTCGGCTTCGAGAAGTTGCAGACCAGAGCAGTCGCGGGATATCTTCGCTTGCCGTTCTCATCTATGTAGCCAGGCTGCAAGTTGAAGTTGGCCGCGTGTCCATACTTGCCATCGCGAGGGAAGAGATCGAGATAGAGGTAGCCTACAAAGCCAGCGCCCTCAGCCTCGTCATCCCAAACGCTGAAGACCTTGACCTCGGGATGCCAGACAATGTCCTCTGCTTTGCCGCCATCTGCCAGAGCGGCTCTTTCCTCGCCGACTATCTCGACAAAGACCAAGCCAAAAAGCTCTTCGAAGATCTTGAGCATGCCATCGATGGTGGTTTGCAGGGGGAAGTACTCGGCAATGACCTGGTGGTCAAGCTGGAAGTCCTTCTCCAGCATCAGACGGTCGTAGTACCTGTGGTCCCACAGGTAGTACTTCTCGGCAAGCTCGCCTGATAGACCCTGCTCCTTGACATCGTTCTTCTTCATTTCCATCAAGGCTTCGACCTCCTTCTTGCCACCAGGTGCAAGGCGTGTGCGCAAATCGCTAAGGAAGTCATCGACCGTCTTGGGTGTCTTTGCCATCTTGTCTTCTATCCTGAACTCGGCGTGGTTCTTGTATCCGAGCATGCGGGCGGCCTCGTCACGGAGGAGGACAGCCTCACGGAAGAGTTCGACGTTCTGGTTGCACTTGTTCTCATTTTCGACGAAGACTTTCTTCCGTGTCTCAGGGTTGGTAGCGTACTTCAGGGTTGGGAACAGGTCTGGGTACTTGAAAGTAAGCCAGATCTTACCCTCATGTTCACCCTCGCCCTTCTTCAGACCGGACAATACGTCCTCTGGTACACCGTGAAGCTCCTCAGCTGTGAACCAGAGTCCTCCATTCTCCTCGTTCAGGTTCTTTGAGAACTGAATGCCAATGGTGCTGAGACGTTGCTTGATTGCCTTGAACCTGTCGCGCTTCTCGCCAGCAGGGATGTTCAGACCATTGCGGATGAACGACTTGTGATCTTTTTCGAGCAGACGCTGCAACTCGGGGTCCAGGTTCTCCTTTGCCTTCAGGACCTTGTCGACCAGCTGGAAGACGTCCTCGCGCATAGATGACTCGATGCCGAAGTCGTCTAGCAGCTGCTCTGCCTCGGTCGACGCGTCGCGGAGCTCCTTGCTGGTGGAGACGGCGTTGTAGAAGCCAATTATGTGCGATTCAATGGCCATCTTGTTGTCATCGTGGGCAATGGGGAGGAGGGCCTTCGCAAAGGTTGCCTCGCCACTCTTGACAACAGCATCCTGCACGCCTCTGGACCTTTCGATCAGCCTCTTTGTGTCTGCCAGCAAGCTCTCCTTGGTAGCGGTGAACTTGGGTGGCAGCTGCGGCGGCTTCTGGTATTGTGCGGGGGCCATGGTGGAATTGGTGAGAGGACGAAACGGTTGTGCGTGTAGTGGACTGCGGAGGGGCCCTGGCTTTATGTGGCTCAGGATAGAGGGGGTGCGCCCAGCGAGTCGGAGTGAAGATAGAATGGCGGCGGTTAGAGTGAAGAGTGCGATGGCCGCGAGGAAGAGCTTGGTTAAGCGTGAGGTAGCCACTGTGGCGCTTTGGTTGTCGTTTCCTAGTGTACTAGAGCATGTGCGGGGCAGCAGCGGGCGGTGAACGGCAGGCAAGCGCTGTGGATAACGTCAGGCAAAGGCGCGTAGGATGTGAGTGATGGCGAGCGTGACCTGTCCCTCGAAGCTCACAGGAAGCTCCGCAATCGCCGAGGCCAGCGCTCATTGCAGTTTGGCGGGATCTATCCGGATCTACGGTCGTGGTGCAACACCATTCGTTCCAGTTATGTAACTGAACATTAACGGCATCTTTGGCGAGCACACAAACTATCGTCAAGTTGCGGTATGCCAGCTGAGGTGCAGGCGCCATCAGGCCAGATACAATCTACGAGCTGCGTGGCTAAGGAAGCGGTTGCTGCTGACTGCACTGCTCCTCGAATGACGGCATCGTTCACCGCTATGGCTTGTTTCGTGAGCCGCGTAGAATTGGCATGAAACGTTGCAAAGGCGCATTTTCCAAAGTGGGAAGATACTAGGCTGAGAAGTCGGGGTCTTGGTGTTTGAAAAGTCTCCATGGAGACAAAGGGTGACATTAGAAGATCGTCATTCCCAGATGAGTAACAATAAAGCGTCACATGCACACCACACGGACGGCTGAAAGGACGCGAGACATTTATCGCATCTGTCGAATTGCTTTGCATCTCCTCACTTGCGCTTGTGCTTACGCCGAGCACCATTCTACCTAAGCCCACCATCCAGCCAACCGCCCAACCAGCCATCCAGCCTACCAGTCCGTGTCCTCATAATAACGTGGACCAACCAACGTATGCACTCAACAACCCAAGCTAAGGATAATGCAAAAACCCAAAACCAACAAGTGGGAATCATGCAGCCGCGAAACCCCCAAATACTCCGCTGAACGCCTTTATGTGTTGTATAATCAACGCCCTAAGCAGAGAGGTATCGATCGTGAAACATGTAAAGAAGTAGAAGATAACCGCCAAAGTAGCAGTAACCAAAGAAGTGAAACAATTAGTTGTCCAAAGAGACATCATAGCTATCACCTCCTCGTTGTGACGCTTAGAGTCAGCTTTGGGTTTCGTTCGACCGCAATTTGCAGGTCCTCGTCGTTTTCGATGGGGAAGAACGCCCCTTCCATCTCATCTCTGTATTCGACATTCAAGTCTTCGTCGGGTTCATTAGGCCTTTCCAGTCGTCTTCTTTCCCTCAGCTTGTTGTACAAGTCGGCGTAACGAAGAGATATCGGCATGCGGATGACGACGCAGTTGTCCTCCTCAAACCAGACCTTGATTTTGAGTGCTGAGGACGTGCCAGTGCTTACTGCGGTCGATGCCGAGGAGTGCTGATGATTCATCGGTGGGGGGTTGAGCGCTGACGAGTACACTTGCGAGGCTGACGACTGGCCACGCTGGTGAGCGCCGTATGATCCAGTAGAGTAAGGAGTCACCGGGGTGGTGGCCTGCAGTTGATCAGCAGACGATTGTCTACTCGTGGATCCTCCGTGTGAATGGTTCGAAGATTGTCCAGACTGCTGGGACAGTCTGTAGTCGTCCTGAGCTTGGACGTCGGGATCGATCTCGTAATCGCCCTGCCTTGGCGCGAAGAACCCTTTCACAAGCTGACCGTGTGTGATGTGCGGGCCTAGCTTGAGCAGATTCTTGATGTATTCGTCGAGGTTTGCGCGGCGACCGTTCGAGATGTTATCGGTAACGTAGGTGACAGGCCCAGGCATGAACGGCAACGTGCGCTCTCCTTGGCCGCTGGTGCCAGCTTCCACTGGGTATGTCGCAATCAGCTGGATCTGGAGGTCGTAGAAGTCTTGGTATAAGCGCTGGAGCTCCCAGTGGTTGCCGTCCTCCATCTGACACTCGATGATGAACCAGAAAATGTCATCGGCGAAGCAGTACCGTGGTACGCAAGCCTTGACAGGCGCAAGCAGCTGGTCGGCGCGGCCTTGGCCACCCTGCATGGCAACGGAGCCAGAGCGCGAGTGCGAAACCTTGGGAGAAATTAGAATGTGCAAGGTATGGAGGAGTTCGTTGACTTACCGAGCCACTCCGGCCTTGGGTCTGGCTTCGTCCACCCAAGCTCATGCGCTCCATACCAGCTTGCAACGACTGCTGTGTGTTGTCCTGCAGCTTGCCGAGCGGTATGCTGCCGTTCTTGTAGTCTGCGGCCATCTTCTTCCACTCCTCGACCTTGGGCACGCCTGCTGCGGAGACTGCGTGCTGTGCGTCTGGCACGGCCTGGCCAGTTGTCATGTCGCGAATCTCGATGAACGACACGGGAATCAGGCCGGGACCGCCGAGGCGTGTGATGGGCTTCGCGACGAACCACTCGGGATTCGACTGTGCAATGACGATGATGGCCTCGCCCTCCTTTGCATCCAGCTCGTCGGGCCGCTCCGCCTTGAAGTCGTACATGACGATGCCGTAGACCATGGCGCCCGTCTTGCCCGACTGCGACATGCGCATCTGATGGCCCATGGAGTGGGCCATGCCTGCAGAGGCCAGCGGGTTGGGGCTGCCTATCCCTCTCAGGGGCTCCTGGTAGCCAGAGTCGTGCGGCTGGGTCTGCGCGGATTGGCGAGGCGCTGAGCCGGCGCTGTCGCGCACTGTCTTGCCGACGCCCTCGAAGTAGGAGACGGGGACCAGGCCGCGCGAGCCGTGCAGCGGATTGCAGGCTTCGTACCAGTCGGTGTCGTGCTCGCGGTTGACGACGTGCAGGAAGTCGCCCTGCGAAAAGCTGAGTTGGTTCGGGTCGGCGGCGCTGTAGTCGTAGAGGGCTTTAATGACCTGCGAAATTGGATCGGCCGTTAGCTTCGCGCGCGTGCGGCCGCATTGGGAAACTGGGGTGGGGGGTGGGCGTGCAGCGCGAACCGCCGCATGGTGAAGGGACTTTGAGACGATTACGCACCTTCTTCGGCGGCACGATGGCTATCGCGTCCTTGGCCGGGATGGAGATGTGGTGCGGGCGGTGTGCGTCCTTCTCCCCCTTCATCGACCGGCGGAACTGCACAGGGTCAGCGCCGGGCACTCCAGGCAGACAGACGGCGTACCTTCATGGCGGGCAGCGGACGGCGGGCTGCAACGCGGGCTGCAACGGCGAGGGCTGCTGCGGGCTGCTGCTGCTGCTGCTGCTGCTGCTGCTGCTGCTGGCGGCTGGCGGCTGGTGGGCTGCGCGCACTGCACCGCGAGCTGCGAGACCGGGACCGTGGGGTGGCTGCGGCGACGACGGCGGGCGATCGTGGGCACCGGCGGGCTGGCGTGTGCGGGGAGAAATGAGCAACGCGGCGTGTGGGCGGCGTGTGAGATCGGGGAGCGGTCGTGCGCCTGCTGGGGCGGCGTGGTGGGCAGAGTAGGGCAACGGCACTGTAGCCCAACGGCGGCCAAGGCGAGAGGTCGTCGTTTGGAGATCACAGAGTCCAGCACAGGAACAAGAAATGAGCGGGCGCTGCGGGCGACTCCACTGCAACAGCAAGGCAGAGCAACCCTGGCCGCCTCACTTGGCAACCCGGAGACTTGGGCAGTGCTCTGGCTGTGCAAAGGGGCGACTGGGCGAATCCGCTGCTCTACCACGGCCTGGAAACACCCGGCACAGGCTAGGCTTTGTCGTCGCAGGCCCAATGTTGGCCCTGGAGATCACCGCGGGACGCCGTCGATGCGACGAGTTTGTGACGACACACTGGCCGTGCGCCGCGGAATGTGGAATGTCACTAATGTGCTAATGTGTTCGCTGGAGACGACTCGCCCAGACCGTGGGGACTCTCTCCTCCACCGACTACTGCAAGGCTACGCTTTCCTGACAGACCGGACGACGGACCTGCATCCGGTTCCATCGGCCTGCAGCACCAGTGCGCTAGAGCCTATCAGCCTGCGGTGGGGCGCGACAATGGCAACACTCGCTGCGTGCTGCTTGAGGCCTGCTGCTTGAGACCCGTCAACCCCGGGAACAACGTGCTTGTCATCCGTCATCACGTCGGCCCTCGGTCGCAGCGGGTCCCCCTCCAGAATATTGCAAATACGCAAATACACGAGAGCTCCACTGGCTGCTGTTTCATTCCCTCGCGAGCCGGGGCATGCTGGCAAGGTCCGATTGTGACACATCACAGCTTGATAGGTACCCAGCCATTGCGCGTACACAAGCCACCATCACCGTTGCTAAGCGCGCTGCAACTCCAGTAAAAGAAATATAACCCAATGTATTGCAGACTGTCCTAACGCCCACGAGCCTCATGTGGGTATGCCAGCGCCAAACCTTACGCCCTTCTCGAACCCTTGCATGCCAATCACGTTCCCAAGATCCACTCTGCCCGTTTCATTGGTTCTACCCTAGCGCTGCTCGCACGCTCCACCACGCACTGGGCACAGAAGTCCCGATGATGCTGGCTGCGTAATTTTGAGCAATACCATGAGATGGCTTGCGATAATTGTCCTCGACAATGGTCCGCCCAAATACGACCGAAGCGGACCAGACCGTCCAAGCCAGCGTGCCGGTCTCCGAAAGCAAAGTGGTGGTCTCGGACACGCCCGGTCGAAGCAGGCACGGGAACAGCGCTGCTCAGCCCGGTTTCGAACTCTCGTGGCTCCGTCTAACCTCCGCTATAATCCTGTGATGTGCCGCTCTTTTCAAACCCGTTCTTGCTTTGCCTCTGCACCCAGACCAGAATGTATGGTACCAAAAACTAAAAAACGTTGATGGGCGACTGAGAACCACGTCTGAAACGTCCTATGTATGCAATATGACTAGAAAGTTCGCCGCATCCAATGCATGAGCGGATACCCCGCGTTCCGGGCAACTGATGCGAGGAAACACCTCGTGCCGGGACACGGCTGTTTGAGAGGGCGTCGTGGGCGGGCAGGTCCATGATGACGTGGGAGTGAGGCGCGAGTATATGTCAAGGAAATCTAATGTGACGAACGCGCGGCTTGAAAAAGGATGCACGCTGGAATCAGGACTATTGGCGTCGCCATCGTCGGTACCGGAACTCAAATCTGGCCCTTGATGTCTACTTTGCTGAACGCACTAGCACGGAGCTGCTCCAGCTGTGCTGCAGCCTCGCGGATCTTCACGCGATACTGTGTGCCGGTCTTTTCGTCGGGCTTCTTTTCGATGATGTTCTGGGCGCCATGCGATTCGAGGAACTCACGGCACGATTCATCGTTGTCGAAAGCGAGCTCATCAGTCAAGAAGCGCAGAGTGATACTAATGTAGCTGTTGAGTGTCAGCATAGCTATGTGGAGCAAGCACCATAATTGCCCTTACGCTCTAGACATGTTAGCGAGAGCAGCGAGTCGCTCACGCTCGATGAATAGATCCATCAAGTAGCCGCCCAAGTTCTGAGCCTCGAGATAGAGGCGGAAGAACTTGTGATAGTTGCCAAGAGCTAGGGCTGAGCGAACATCGAGTGCGTGCTTGATCCATGGGTGGGTTTTGTCTGCAGGGGTTAATTCTGCCAACATGTCGTTCATGTCGGTCTTGTTGCACGTATATACAAAGTACAGGAGGCGATAGGCTTTGAACTCGGCCGGATTACCACCAAGACTCAGTGCGTACAACGCCTTCAGCTGCGTCTGGCACTGATTATACTCACCCGTGTCCCCCTTCTCTAATGATATCCGAGCATGCGTCTCGTAGACCTTTACAGTGAAGGTGTTCTTGATATGCTGGACAGTCAAATCCTGACGGAGCGACTTGAACTGGTTGCAAATGTAATTGTAGTTCTTTTCGGCTCTCCACTTTTTGATGAGCATCGCCAAGGTTTTCTCAAGTACATGTAAGGGTCGGACGGTCTCTGCCTTTGGTGGTGCGGTCAGACGGAAGTAGCCCTTCTCGAGCGCCATGTTGGTGCCAACGACGGGACCAGTGGGCATTTCGTCTTCGTCATTTGCTGAGGCTCCCCATGGTGCTGTCTTGTTGTTCCCGGGCTTGCCAAGATTGAATCGTTGGCGTCGCTTCTCCAGTTCCGCTTGTTCTAACTTACTTGAGGCGTCAGACGCGGCATTCTTCTTTTGGCGCTTCTCGTTAGGTGCCTCGGCGAAAGTCATACGTGATTCTAGGTTAGTTCTACGCCAAGGCGGGAGGGTAGCCTGAGTTTGCTGGGCAAGCTCATCAGCGTCTTGTGACTTGCGCTTCTTCAGTGTGGATGGAGATAAGTTAGTTTGGGCGGTTGCACCGTTGAGATGAAGAGATGAGAGACCGCTCGCAAAACCATTATGCGTGGGCGACATTAGTGCAGCTTTCCTTCGCTCTTCTTGGATGAGTTCCTGAGGCAAGGGATATGTGGTCCAATTTATGGTGTCTTGCATGTTTCGTTCAGCATAGTAGCTGATGGTCTCCTTCAGTTTCGTTTGCATCTCCTGGCTCGAAACACCCGCGATGACGCTTTCGGGATCGAAGGCACGGCGGACGTAATCGCGTACCGCAGGGGGCCACTCGACCTTCTTCGGTTTGCTGGAGGCGGGGCTAGTACCTGTCTGCGGCTCCGTATTAGCATGCGATGTGTCTTATTGGCGAACGTAACCACGTACTGAGGCCAGTGCAGGCTGAAGAGAGGTTCGCGGTTGAACCGCGTTGTAGGCGGGTGGCTGCATGGGCTGGCTCCACGCAGAGGTGGCGGTGGGCATCATCATGTGACTAAGGGCGCAAATGAATAAGACACGAAGAGGATGTGGTAGCTGTTGTAAGTGGTTTACAGTTGTGGAGCGTCGTCAGGTTGGTGTGAGGAGCGAGAGGGCGAGTCGTCCAGTGTGGAGGTGAGTGAAGCGACAAAGCGGGTCAGCAGCCGCTAGTCCGTATTTGCCCTCTAGCGCGATCTCGAATGACGAAGACGGGCCGGGGCCTTGGTGAATGCGCCGCATGCTGCAACTTTAGGTTGCTATGGCCGCCGTTATTGCACCCTCATGAATGGCCTGAATGTTCTTGCACCAACTTGATCTGACCACCGCTTTGCGCCCGTCGCTCTTGCCGGAGGAGACGCTGTTGTTCGTGCAAGATGCCGTGGGACTGTATGAGGGGTACGTGCCGTCTCCAGTATGTTGAACGCGACTGACGCCTCATGTAGCAAATTCAAGATCCCACAGTACCAAAATGGCCAGGCCTATCTGACTTCACATCGTGCGTGCTACGTCGATCATGCGGAGCCGCGCAAGAACTCGGTCGCCATCTTCCTTAAGGACGTAGAGAAGCCAGACTTCTACGTAGGTTTGGTCGCGCAGAAGATGCACGCGACAGTATATGCTAACATCGCCCTCAGGCTGGCTTCCTCAAGTCCTCTCCCAAAATCACTCTGTACCCTAAACCCGCCAACCAGCTATCACGCGGCCTGTCAGCGCCGGTTGCGCAGAGCCCCTCGTCCGGCTCTCCAGAGCGCCGCAACAGCCCTGCACCAGCACCATCCATAAGCGCGTCTTGGGTTTGTCCCATATGCTCCTTCTCGAACCCCGTACCGTCGAATTTCGATCCTGCACTTGCGTCGCGAACACCTATACCGCCATGCTTAGCATGCGGTATTAAACCGCCCACTATGCATGTGGTGAAGGCAGCCATAGCAGCCATCTCGAACAGGCCAGCTCCCACCGTACCGCTAAAGGATAGCAAGAGTGGTTCCACAGCTTCAACCTCTTCTGGAGGGATGGTTCCGTGCCCACGATGTACATACCAGAACCACCCTTCGCTTCTGAACTGTGAGATATGCGGTGCATCTTTGACCACCGCGATAGACAAGCGGCTGGAACACGTTGCAGAAATTCGCAGGCCAGAGTCACCCGGGCCGTCCTTGACCACCCCCATACAGACGACCACCATCGAATGCATCAAGTTGTCGTTCCGAAGTGGCGGCGAAAAGATATTTTACGAGCGCCTTAAGAATGCGTTAGTACAGCGCAAATGGCTACTTCAGAGTGCACCTCCCATACCGAAGCCTCGACCGAGCTCTGGCGCATTTGATGACAGCTACTCCGCGAAGTCGGTCAGGGCATCGGCAGAAATCGAGCGACCTCGTGTGGTAGGCATCGCCGGACTGGAGCGTCGTGGTCTTGAACAAAGACAGAACAACGAGGCTATGATTGGCAATGCATTCGAAGATCTTGAGGCGCTTATGACCTCGGCGAAAGAGATCATTGCACTTGCCGAGCAGTTTGCACAACATGCCAACGTGGATTCGAACGGCAACTCAGAAGACAACGCTTTGGCGTCGCAGTCGGCGTCTGCACTGGGGCTTGTCACGACGAAAGATATGTTAGGCTCGGGCTCAGAATCACTTTATGTGTCTGAGCTATCACGCAATCTTGCGGAATGGCTCACTGACGACACAAGGGGGGTGTTGCGAAAAGGAGGCGGCATCATGACGCTTGTTGATCTGTGGGCTATGTTCAATCGTGCACGAGGTGGGGTTGAGCTGGTCAGTCCCGCTGATTTCGAGAAAGCAGCGAGGATGTGGGACACCCTAAAACTACCGATTCGACTGCGAAAGTTCAAGAGTGGTCTGTTAGTGGTTCAAGGCCGCGATCGAACCGACGAAAAGACCATTGCCAGTCTGCTTGCGTGGCTGAAAGATCTCCACAGCGAATCGCCAAGCTTAGATATATCATGGGATTGGCAACTCTATGGCAGAGGTATCACTGCGCAGGAAACTGCTGAGAAGTTTGGGTGGAGTGTTGGAGTGGCGATCGAAGAGCTGGAGATGGCTGAAGAAGCTGGTGCTTTGTGTCGTGAGCAGAGTCTCGATGGCTTCAGATTCTGGGAAAACTGGCTCGTCAACATGCCAGAGTCTGCTATCACTGTCTAGCACTATTCGTATCATACCCCAAATCTCACTCAAAGAAACACTTTTGGAGCTAATATACTCTGAGCGTACATTCATACCCTTGGTAATTATGATCATAGCTTGAAGGTGACAGGAACACAACCTCGCTCATACACATCATGCTGGTAGGCTCTGGTAAGGCTGAGCTTCACACTAGGTCAAGTATTATTCGTGCTTCTATATAGTACGGAAGACTGAGCCAAGCAAACAACTGCACTCGTACTGTCTTGTCCGCACTTGAATCGTGATGGCAGGTTACTTGATCCATTTCTACTGTGCAAGATCAAGCAACGGCTGGTCTTCCAAGGCTTGAATGGAGTGGAACTGCAAAGCTCTGAAGTGCAGACGTTTATGGAGTGCTCAGTTTGGCAGCATTTACAACAAAGTCTGCGTCGGCAGAATGCATACTAGCCGATGGGACCTGTAGCAGCGAGGGCTCAGGTTACGTCTTGAGCTCTGAAGCTGTCTATATATGAGATAATCGGAGTATATATTGGACCAGATCAGCTGAATGGTAAGGAGTCACAGGTCCACGGGTGCGATTGTTAGGTAGACCCATTGCACCACGGAAAACGTGCATAAATGTGCCGAGTGAGTTGCAGGGGTGGCAACCCATTGCATCCAGTGACTAAAGAGGTTCGCCTACCTAGTGCAGGGTTCACAGGGTTCACAGGGCTGAAGTTTGAAGACCAGCAAGGAAGGCATGATTCTAGCCGCGGCTCAACAGCGGGGCTCAAGTGGCGCTTAGTTACGGTTTACCTAACAGACGAGCATTTTCTTTGCGACAATCGTGAAAAGATCACGACATCCCATTTCTTGAGTGTGGCGAGACTTCCCTTTGTTTCTCGCTCGTAATTCTGTCCTTTTTGCAACAATATTTCTAGACTCACAACACTTCCTTTCAAGAAACACCCATAGAGCATCAACGTCATGTCTGTAACAACGCGCCCCAAGATTCCGCCGGTCGTCATGGACGATATCACGCAGCAAATCGGCAACACGCCGCTGGTTCGCCTTAACAAGATCCCCCAATCGCTCGGTATTGAAGCTACCGTCTATGCGAAGGTTGAGGCCTTCAACGCTGGCGGCTCTGTCAAGGACCGCATTGCTCTGCGCATGATCGAAGCCGCCGAGAGGGAGGGACGCATAAAGCCTGGCGACACTTTGATCGAGCCCACCTCGGGCAACACTGGCATTGGCCTGGCACTTGTTGCCGCCGTCAAGGGCTACAAGACCATCATCACTCTTCCCGAGAAAATGAGCCCGGAGAAGGTCGCCGTCCTGAAGGCGTTGGGCGCGGAGATCATCCGAACCCCCACCAGCGCTGCCTGGGACAGCCCTGAGAGCCACATCGGTGTTGCGAGGAAGCTGGTTAAGGAGCTGCCAAACGCCCACATCCTCGACCAGTACTCGAACCCCAACAACCCGCTTGCCCATGAGTTCGGCACCGCCGAGGAGGTCTGGGAGCAGACTCAGGGCAAGGTCACCGCGCTTGTTGCAGGTGCTGGTACTGGCGGTACAATCACTGGCCTTGCGCGTGGTCTGAAGAAGCACAACAACGACATTAAGATCATTGCCGCCGATCCCCAGGGCAGCATTCTGGCGTTGCCTGAGACCCTCAACAACGAGCGCGTCAATGAGGGATACAAAGTTGAGGGCATCGGTTACGATTTTATCCCTGAAGTTCTGGAGCAGCAGATCGTCGACAAATGGTACAAGACGGACGACCGCACAGCCTTCCAGTACGCGAGAAGGTTGATTTCCGAGGAGGGTATTCTCTGCGGTGGATCGTCTGGCAGTGCCATGGATGCCGCTGTCAAGGCTATCAAGGAGCTTGGCCTGGGCAAGGACGATGTCGTAGTCGTCATTCTGCCTGACAGCATCAGGAGCTATCTTAGCAAGGTGTGTACTACTCACATTCTTCCAACACCATTATGCTAACCTTTGCTAGTTTGTTGACGACGACTGGCTCGCCGCCAACGACCTCCTGCCCGAGACCCCTCCTGACACACCCGAGGCCGCAAACGTCACACGCCGCCTTTCGCTCAGCAAGAACAACAAGAACGACCCCTTCCACGGCGCCACCATCGCCTCGCTGCGGCTCAGGCCCGTTACCACAGTCCCCGCCAACTCGCCCTGCAGCGAAGCCATCGAGACCATGCGCGAGAAGGGCTTCGATCAGCTCCCCGTCTCCACATACTCCGCCGCTGGCAAGCAGCGCCTTGTCGGCCTTGTCACCCTGGGCAACCTGCTCTCCTACATCGCAGCCGGGCGCGCAACACCGCGGTCCAGCGTCGAAGACGTCATGTTCGACTTCCGCAAGCTCAACGAGGTCGTCAAGGATCTCGGCAGGCTGCACTTGGACGGCGAAGACACCAAGGCCGGCAGCCGGAGGGAATTTGTCGAGATCACACGGGAAACCAAGCTCAGCGATCTGAACAAGTTTTTCGAGTGGAACAGCGCGGCCATTGTCACCGAGAAGGCCGACGGGGAGCCGAAGGCCGTAGCCGTCGTTACGAAGGTTGATCTGCTCACCTGGATGGTCACCCAGAAGAGCGTCAACGGCCACTAGAGTTGCCATTCATAGAGTAAGGGGGGGTGGAATAAGACGAAAGAAGAGGCGCACTTGCATTACTACATCAGCATGGAGTTTTGGGTAGATACCATTCATCTGACTTCATTAAGTTAGCAGATGAAAGTTGCAGATTTTAACACCTGCAACATAATACAATCATAGAAGTTGTCGCGTTGCAATAACGCTGATCGACACTGAATCCTGACAGCTTTTCACAAGTGAATCGTGTTGTGACTACGGGGCAGCACAGTGTCCAACTATGAAAGTAAAGTTACCCTATTCTATGTTTGTCGAGACCAGGTTAGCAATGATCGTGCCTTTGAACCCACAGACTACTCCGCAACCGCTTGCAATATCGTAAACGACCGCTCGGTTCAGATTTGAGTTCGTGAGAACGATGACGAGGCTTACATGTCCGGCAGCAGGGCATATCACAGCAACCCAAAAGGCTTCAACGAGCGACGGCTCTCAATGTGGGGACATATACGTGGGTATTTTCTTGATGCATTACCCAACAAAGCCTCAAGCCAGCGCCCTAGCGTTACATACGTACAAGTCCCCTCGCGCCAACCCCCAATGCTCCTTTACAACGCCGCACGCTGGAAGAATGCCGAACAGATTTCCTTTTGCAAACACCATTTATGTTCCCTCCATATATCAACGCGCTGCCTCCTCGACCAAATCCCGAACGTCGCGAGCCCGTTGCAGCCACTGCTGGTCGTCTGCAGTACGGCCCAGCGTGTCGCTGCCAAGCACGACTCTTAGGAACTCGGCGAGGCCGATGGCGTTCTCGGCGCTGCCAAAAAGTGCGCCTGAGCGCCTACTGATCATTCCCCATTGCTCGACTGTGTAAATGCACCATTTGACGAGCAGCTTCTTGTTGCGGTTGGTAAAGGGAGCTTCTTGCGCGTACCATAGCGCCTCGAAGGTCGCAACAAGGTGCTCGAAGGGCGCAGAGAGGCGAACGAGGACGTCGATGGGCCATGTGAGGTTCACGTTGAGGATATGCTCCGGCGTCATAGAAGCGGCGTCGTGTCTGTAGTACTCGATATCATACTGGAGGAGGAGCTGAAGGACAATGTTTACGGGGAAGACATTCTCGTTCATGTTGACGCGGCGACCAATCTCCTCGACCTTGAGGGCAAGCGATTCCCAGGGCTGCGCCACCCTATCGCCAAGAGCTTGCTTGTGAACTTGCTCAACTAGGTTCGACCAGGTGTTGCGGACGTCGGGAAAGTTGCGGTAGTCTGCAGCGTGGTAGATGAGTAAGCAAACGTCGTAGTATCCAGCCTGGTCGGCGTAGTTGTGATACAGCTATATCAAGTGTCAGTTACTGATGTGATAGAACCTTGTCGAAAAACATACCTCATCTAGCGGCTGGATCTGACCATTCAAGAGTCCAAGCACTTGCTCCTTACGAGCTGGATCAGTGGCGAGTCGGTCGTCACTCTTTAGCTTTCCTAGAATATCATCTTGGATGTTTGCAATGTCGAGATGATCGGCAATGTTTCGCAGAAGCTCCTGTCTTGACTGCCTGTTTCGGACTCCAGTCTCCGAGAAACCAGTCATGCGCGTTGATGCATTAGCCTTTGCGAATGAGAGGTACTCGATGCGCTTCTCTAGTGGCAGACCTAGCGGGCTCTTGGCGAGCTGGTACTGTGTCTCTGCGGCGCTCAAGTAGTCGTTGTAATGGGCATAGTAGCGCCATAGGAGGTCTGCGTGAGCGATATCCTTCTCTGAGCTCTGGCGCAGATATTCAACAACAAATGGCGAATTAATCTCCAGCAACCGTTCTGCCCAGCCTTTCTGCATGTACCAATCGTACAGATAGTTTTGGAACACCTCATCGTCTGAATTGTTGATCTGTTCGTACGCTTCAAACTTGCGTCGTGTGACTTGTGATACGACGCCATCTGCTACAGGTCCTTGGCTGTTGTATGCGTGGTCGACTGCTTCGACGACCCGGAGAACAAGGTCATAGCATGCGGCCCGTTTCTCGAAAAAGTCCTTTCGCACATCATTAGGGTCTACACTTGGGTCGTCACGCTCTCGGATCCACGACAAGGCCTTGTTTCCACGGTCCCACTCTTGCGCAACCTTGAGTGACAGTCGGATGGCGCCTGGAATACAATTTAGTGAAGGCGCAGGTGAATGTGAAGTGTTCTGACTTACCGGCATAGAACTCAAGCCGTATGTACTGATCAATCGTCGAAGCCAGGTTGTCAAAAGTCAGGCTCTTTGCAACCTGTTCGAACAGGCCAAGACTATCGTTGAGCAAGATGCGCCCGCGCTCAGCGTTCGCGCCCATGTCTTCTGCCTTCTTTACAGCTTCTTGACCACGGAAGATCATGACGTCGTCGGCACTACAGAAGCTACCGCATTTCCTCCTTAAAGACTCAGCAACTGATTCAACGTTGGAACCCTTTGTAATGCTGCGATTAACGATGGCTTTGACCAAGTCCTTGGCAAGATCTCTACCCTCCTTGACGGAGAAGAGTGCCTGAAAAGTCATACGTCGAGCCATAGCGTGCGTGTTAGGGTCGAGCAGGGCCATGACGTCCTCAAGTCGCTCTTCGAAGAGAAGAAGAACAAAGGAAATCCCTTCTACCATGTCGTTCACGAGCGTGACCAGGCTGGTCAACGCCCTGTGCTCGCCCTGGAGCTCGACTTCCTCTTGTCTAGACGAGACACGACCCAAGGCCTCGGGCCCTGCAAGGCCTTCAATGAACGACTTGTTGTCCTCAAGGAACTTTTGCAGGTCCATCAGCGCGCGCTGGATGTCCTGTAGCTTGCTGACCTGCACAGCTGATGCAAGGAGAGGACCGGCCGGGGTGACTTCTTCCTTGATCACTGGAGAATACCAGATAGATCGCACAAGGCGGGCAACGTACATCGCAATACCATCGTGTCGTGGTGATGCTCGAACATTCTCGACGCTAGGCCCCTCAACCGTCGCGCTCTCCGTCAGATGCGCCTTGCCGCCAAACTCGATGAAAACCTTGCGTGCGAACTCCGTCACCTCGGGATCTGTGATTTTGGCAATCCGAGAATCTGGTCCAACATCAGAGCCTTGATTACAAGCCACGGCGAGAGCAGTGGCCGCTGTCTCAGCAAGGCCGTATTGTCTTGCAAGCTTCTTGATATCGGCTTCAGTACCATCCTGACCGCCCCCGTATTTCACAAGGGCAGCGAAGATGTCAACAAGTCGCTTCCGTCGTACAGTCTCGATTCCGAAAGATGTGATGATGGCGTACTCGGTAAGGGGCTTGTCGAACTGTGTTGCGAGTTCGTTACCAAATCCTAGAGGTTCATTCCTGGCAGAGAAAGGCTCAGACACTTGCCCCATGTCTTGAATTTTGCCTACAAGCTCTAGTGACAAGCCAGTCTCAGTATACCGTGGGGGCTCGGAGCTCTCTCGCTGACCGAGCAGACCGGAATGGGGAGCAGAGATGAAGAGTGTTTGGTTTCGTTCATTCTCTGACTTGAGCACAAACGAGAAGAAGGACCCAGGTGCAAATCTGTTGCCGTACTTTGTCTCCTTCAGATATTTGGAATTGATGCCTAGCGGGGCACCTCCCTGGTACGGTTGCAGCTGAGTAGAGTTGGTCTGGTGGGGGGTTTGACCATCGTCAGGGGGGAAGCGGACGTGGCGCAACTGCATGCTGTTCGGCGCACTTGTGCTGTCGCTATTCCAACCACCTGATGTCGTGCTCAGGTACAGCCTGCATCCAGTAGACGTTGTTGCCATGAGGGAAAGGTGATCCGCTTCTGTGCTTGCGATAGGGCTCAGAGAGACGATCTCCATCTTATTTAGAACTTCTGACTGGCGAACGATGTGGCTGCACATAGTTTGCAGATTCGAGACAGTCCGTGTGATGACGCATTCGAGAGTTGCAGGTGCGCGCATGTGGGAGACCTTCACAGTGCTGTTCGTCGAGAGCGTGTACAAAAGGTTCCGTGTGTCATCGACAACCATCTGTACAATACCCGCCTGCTGTGTAGTACCATAAAAGGGCAATGCAGGAAGTCCTACAGCTTTAGAGACATGGTTTGTCTTGCTGCACTTGCTGGAGAACCACCGATCCTCTTGCTGGTAGTTCAGCTCATATACATCCTCTGTGCTCCCGTCTCCAAAGAAGATGCGGCCCGTCTTATCCGATCCTGCAATCGCTGTTACCGTGATCCTCCTCACGGAAGTCGAGAGCCCTGTGCGATACAAAGTAATACCGTGAACTCCCTCAGGCCCTCGCTGGCACTCGACAGCGATCAGGAAAATGTCCGTGACCGTCGCAACCACCAATAGGTATTCGATTGTGTCGACAAAGACCTTTGCGCGCGGCTTGACCAGCTTTACGCAAGTGATGTTGCTTGGCTGCTCTTCGAATCCAACAAGCTCAGGGTTCGGGTGCGTGTAGTCCCAGAGGTAGACCTGGTTGTCCACAACCACCCAAGCATGATTGATCTCCGCGAACAAGCCCATTTGCGTCGACATTTGCGTGTGATCCACCTGCTCGAAGACGGCTTCTGGGAGTCGGTACGTTCGTAGCTTTTGAAAAGGCGCCCACGCTGGGTTCGTTGGTAATTCGTACTCTCCAGACATGCCCTCTGTACGTTTGTTAACACCCAACAGCGCTCGTGCCCCATCTCTGTCGCGCTACTTACGTCCAACATAGGCTTCTAACGGAGGATAGCGGTTGTCGCGGTCCAACATGCTGTTGATTGTCCGCGCAGCACGCTCAATAGCGCTTACAGCTGGCGGCGCAGGAGGGGCTTGTGCTGGCTGTTGCGGCTGCTGCTGAGGCTGCGCAATGGATGGCTGTCGCTGTTGCGACATAGACGGCTGCCGTACCAGTCCGCCTCGGTTCGGCGCAGGGGTATTGATGAACATGCCCGGCGTAGGACGCTGAGGCGTCGTGGGTACTCCGAAGTTCATGATGTGCGGCGAAGGATGTGGTGGACGGGCGGCGGCCTGGTAAGAGCGAGCTTTATGTGGTGGTTGGTGACGCGCGCTGGCCTTCAAGCGCAGACATTAATCGCGCGCAAGTACTGAGATGTTGTTGATAAAAAGAAAGCGCGCCAGACTTCGTGTCAAGCAGGGTTTCGGACTGCAATTGCGGGTGGTCAATGTGCTGCGGTGGAAAGTTGATGGACAACAAAAGCTTGCTTGGCGCGAAGCTCTGCGCGTCTGAGCTCGGGAGCTTTTTGGTGGATCCTTTGACTTTCACCCACGCACTTACTTGTGCACCAACCAGACAGTAGTGTTTCACCAGACTTCAGGCCTAAGCTCATACTCCAATTATCATCGTAGTTGCGTTACTCTGAACTGCTTCTTCTCAATCGACGTCGGCCCAGCAGACGACAGCCATGGCACTCTTCAGACCTACGATGCTGCGCACAGCTTTCTCTACCTCGCAATCTGCCTGCCTTCGCCATGCTACCCTTCGCTATTCATCTACATCGGCCTCTGAGTCTGTCGTGCTCCCAAGACTACAGTCCGACCTCAAGACCGCAATGCGCGCAAAGAACAAACCCGCCCTCAATGTCATCCGTGCACTCCAAGCTGAGATCATCAACGCTTCCAAAACCGCGAAGCCAATCGAGAACGATGGTACATTGTACGCGTTGGTCCAGAAGCAAATCAAGGCTGCGAATGCCACAATAGAGGAGTGCACAGCCGCGAAGCGCCCGGACCTGGTAGAAAAAGAGCAGGCGCACTTGGATGTGTTGAACAAGTACGCGGAAGACATCCCCAAAGTGTCAGAGACCGAAGTCAACAGCATCATCGACCAGGCGATCGCTGGATTCGAGGAAGCTAAGAGGGCATATGGTCCTATCATGGGCAAGGTCATGGGCGCCATGACGGGCAGACCGCACGATGTTGAGTATGTGCAGAAGAGGATCGAGGAGTTGGTTGGGAAGAAATAGACAGATGCACAATCGCTCAGAAAAGACCGCCTGGTGGTTGTACACTATGTATAAAACAACATGTATCTTGTAAAACTAGAACGTATAAATGGATGTTAGCTGCACAAAGTCGAGGTCTCGTGAACCACCATTGCAATCTCCTGTCGCTTCGTGCTTGCATCAAGAATACAGCCAGCGACAGTTGGTTTACACGAGGCTGTCATCGACCCTGGCATTTGTATGGCATACTCGTGCTAGTGTACCATGATCATCATGTCGAGGCCGATTGTGCACAGAAAAAAAGTGGCGCCGGGCCGCTCCCGTGGATAAAGAACGTCGCAGGAGTTGGCAGTCTTAGCGCATATGCGACCAGTCAGTTATGCAGCAGTTCACAGGCGCAGTTGAGGCTGAGGATTTGGCTCAAGTTGTACCCCACCAAACAGGGACCGCTCCTTCCAAAGAAGCGGTGACGTCACTCTTTGTGGAAAGCATGCGCCTCTCCGGTTGACAATCCGAGGGTAGGGATGGCCCTGTGGCTGCGAAAACTCTGGAAATTGGGCAGAGTCAAGTGTCGTGTTTCTGTAACCTGAACTGCCTCGGGGTGTGCTGTTTCTTTGTTCTATTGTAAGGAAAGACGGAAAGGCGATTGTGACGCCCAAACATGCCCAACCTCAGGATATGCCCGAACTGTATGCGTCAGGCACTTGATTTTCCACTTTGAAACTGTCCGCAGAGGACGCCAGCGGCAATCATGGCCCGACCGCAAATCACGACGCAGGGGCACGAGCGCCCAATCGCGCCGCGAATTGCGCCTACTTACTGCGATGACGTTGTTGCTCGACCAAGGTTGCATCCGCATACACCAGCGCTCCAGCCTGCGGCAATATATTCGCAGCCGTGCGCCGTGCTTCTTCACTCAGACCCGACTCGACTAGCGCTGCTCTCAAAGTATTTCTTGCGTTGCGTCCTCAGTACATAAGCATCTCTCTGGGACGGAAATCCGGCAACGCAACACCCCGCAGCACAGGGTCTTAAGTAGACAGGCAGGGCTGGCATACCAATTCAACTCCCATCAGCACAGCCATGTATCGCTCTTCGACTGGTAACCTCGCAAGCTACGAGGACGAGCCTCCTCGCGGCGGAGGTCAACGGTGGGATCGCGACAGGTTCGAGCGCATGAGGGGCGGCCGCGGTCCTCCTAGCCGCGACGATGAACACGAGCACATCCGCTTCCAAGAGCACGACCGCTTTCCTGGAGGCCGCCGTGATGTTGACATTCATGAAGACTACGACCGCCACGGTCCACCGAGCAGGCAACCCACTCGCGTTGCAGAGAGGGAGCGTTTCTTCGAGGATGATCGTTTCGAGCGTCGTGCTCCTCCCCGCCGAAACGACATCTTCGACGAGCGCACGCCTTCTGAAGTAGCGAACCAAGCACTTGCGCCTTATCGCCGGAAGTCTGTTATCGACGAGGACATCAATATCGACATCAAACCCCAGGTCTCCAGGCCGCGAAAGCCAGCACGTCCACAGTACATCCGCAGACAGTCATCCCTGGACACGTTCGATCGCCGTCCTCTGCCTCGCTATGGAGAGGTCGAAAAATTCGAACGAAATGAGTATCACGAGTACCGCCCACCTGCCAACGTGCCTATTCCGCTGCCGATTCGTGAACGTCGTAGGTCACCAGAACGACGACGATTTAGGCAGTCTGACGAGGATCTTGCTTACGGGGATCTTGGCGGCAGAGGCAGGGAGCGGGAAGAGTATCGCGAGATCGAGGTTTCAAGGAACAAGAGCAGGGTACGAAGAAGTAAAAGTGTCGCGGGTTCCAGGCGAAGTTCATCGTCTGAGAGCGTCTCAGAGATCCAACTTCCTCGCGCGACTTGGGGCAAGAGGGGCAAGACCAGACTGCCAAAGCGACTGGTGAAAAGACAGGCAATTATTGAGCTCGGCTATCCTTTCGAGGAAGAGGTAGGTCGCTTCCGAAGATCTGTAGGGGCCTCACTGACTGTGTTAGGACGACTTCATCATTATCACTCGTGCTCTGGAGAAGGAGCACATCGATGAGTGCATAAAGGTCAGCGAGAACTACAAAGAGGGTATGACGAACAAGCCGTATTTTAAACCGATATCTGATATCTTGACAGAGAAAATGACATACGTTTACGAAGAGCGAGTCGAGGAGTTATCCGCACCACCGCCACCACCTCCGGAGTTTGTGGCAGCACCACCGCCGCCTCCCTCTGTCTATGCAGCACCTCCACCGCCGCCCTCTGTCTATGCGGCACCACCACCACCTCCTGCCTCTGTTTATGCAGCACCACCTCCCCCTGGCTCTGTTTATGCAGCGCCTCCGCCACCACCACCGGGATCCGTATACGCAATGCCACCACCACATCGCGCACCAACAGTCTATGAGCCATCAGTACGCAGCTTATCGCCGCCCAGACATGAGCACGAGAAGTATGTCGAGATCGAACGTTCGGCGACCATGCATGGGCCAGCAACGGCATTCTTACCGGAGGGCCGCCAACTGGTTCGCCAGAGGGACCGAACAGAGCGCGACATCCGAGACGAGATTCGCTCGCTGGAGGAGGAACGTCAGCTGCTGAAGTATGAGCGTGGTGAAGATTACGACGTAGTCTACGAACGACGTGAGCCTCGTCGCGAGGTTGTTCGTGTTGACAGGGACAAAAAGGGTAGGTTAGCCCTTGTCCGCTCGGCCCATTGAGAACGGCAAATTGATATCCGGTAGGACGACGCGATCGGCCGAACCCAAAGCTCGTTGCAGCTATGATGTCTACTCTCACTTGAGGGCTACACGAGTTGCATACGTTGGTGGACCCTATTTGGTCCAGATAGGCACCAAGAAGGGGTGTTTCTTTCTACGCAATCACGGCAGGATGTTTGAAGACATGCTTTCAATTTATCGTTCAAGGGATTTCTTTGAGGTGGTATAATTTGAACTGCTAGGGTATTGCAATATGTACACGAGATGTACGATCATGAATAACGAATGATACGCATAATACCGAACCACACTACTTCATATCAGATAGTGACGGATTTAAAGTGATGAGCTAAACTCCGCACTAAACAACACGCCCACACCTCGAAGCTCCACAACCCCACCTCCACACCCGCCGAGCCTCACCCAATGGCTGCAAAACTATGCCCATCTGCATAGAGTGCCGTTATCCCGTGAAGACATTGTACACCGAGTATTCGAAAGCTGACGATCGCGCTCTGGGAAAGGGCGTGCGCTTGACACAATGTCCGCGCTGCAAGAAGTTCGCTGACAAGTATGTCGAGCATGACTTTGTGGTGCTCTTCATTGATCTAGTCTTGATTAAACCTCAAGTACGTTCACATATTCCAAGCTCGCAAAACAAAGCAGCTAAGCGTGCAGGTCTACCGCCATCTCCTTTTCAACCGCCTAGGCCGCGACGACGACAAATTCGACGTAACCACACATCCCCCTCCCGCCGCGCAAGCACTAACACCTCCAGCGCTCCATCCTCCGCCTCGGAATCTTGCTCCTTCTCTTCGACGTCTACCTGACCTGGGCGCGCATCGAGAAACTCCCGCTCCCACCCGACTCCCCGCACCACTCGTCAGCACCCGCCTCGCCCCCGCCCACCAACGCCACCATCCTGCAGGCCCAGCCGCTCATACTGCAGTACCTGTTCTTCCTGGCCCTCGTCACGCTCAGCACGCTCGCGTTCCACCTCCCGATCCGGCTCCTCACGGGGCTCAACCCGGCGTCGCTGCCGCCCGCGGTGCGCTGCGTGTGGTCGCGCTTCGTGCCGTACTACCCGCATCCGACGCCGTTGAGCACAGCATTGTTGGTGAGCAGCTGCACGAAGCTGTTCCCTATACTGCTGATTATCTGGGATTATGACTTGCCGAGTAGCGCGACGGCGGTCAGTTGGGCGGTCATTGTGAATAATGTTGCGGCGCTGGAGATTCTCATGGATTGTGGGTATGTCAGGGCCAGCTTGCTGGTTGGGGTCGGCGCGGGGCTAAGATGGGTTATTGCGGGGAGTGTGGTGAGGCA
Source organism: Boeremia lycopersici (assembly GCA_022609225.1). Classification (NCBI taxonomy): domain Eukaryota; kingdom Fungi; phylum Ascomycota; class Dothideomycetes; order Pleosporales; family Didymellaceae; genus Boeremia; species Boeremia lycopersici. Next base: position 70,770 of record JAGKPY010000029.1, read on the forward strand.
GGCTGGATTAGGGGTGGGGTGGGAAGATGAGGGGGGTGAGATTGAAGGCATTCTCGGAGGGGTAGAGAGCTGGATCAAGGGGGTTGGGTGAGACAATAATTCAGGAGGACACAGGATATAACATAATACCTGTTTACTTTTTCCTATGCAGAGGTTTACGAGCGCAGTTCATGTCGAGCACATCACTTGTGGTACACGAAGTCCATGCCAGTCAGAGGCCAGAAACGATTGTGCTCAAATGCTTCATGTATTTATACAACCCATGTTCCACATAACGCCCAGCCAACTATACAATGCGCTCAAGTCTCGAAATGCCCTCCTCTGCTCGTCCAGCATCTGCGACAAGCTCAGCATCCAGGGTCTCAGCACGTTTCGCCAATTCTCGATATATTGCAGCTCGTGTGCTCCTCCCCTCCGCAGAACATCACTCGACCTGATCTGTCTACCCTTGGTTGTACTCCGGTCGCAGGTCGTTCCGTACGGGCGAGATGAGAGGGTGGAGTTGTGCGAGGAATGTGATGGCCCACATGATGTACATTGCAGCGGCGGAAAGGACGAGGGTTGAGCGCCAGACGCTGTCTTGCTGTTAGCACGGGCAAGGTGTATGTTGATGTGTAGCATTGGCCATCGAGGTGGCGCGCATTGTTGTCGCGGTCGCAGCAGGGCTCAAAAGGCCTAGCTTGTAGGGGGAGACGGGAGTAAACATACGTCTGGTTCTCACCCTTGGGTGCGAGGAACCATGCTGCTCCACAGAAGATAGCGGTGACTAGAAGTCCGATAAATGGTGCCCAGCTAGCGATGTTAGCCTCTGTATTCTGTCTCGAGCAGGGCGCATTCGTACCCGTTCGCCATCGTGTCTTTTTGGATATGTAGGATTCGAGGACGGGCGTGTGCAGGCAGCGGTCTGACGATGCGGCGATGCGGTAGCTTGCTTGAAGCTCGATGCAATGACGCCGTCGCGCGGCCCAGCGAGATACTTGGCACACTAAAGCCGAAAGCGGTCTAGTCAATTCACTCGGCTGTCGCCGATGCATGTGAGCGTTTGGTCCTTCAGTCTGTATTTGAACGACACTATTTGGCCCTCCAGGCTCTCTCCAGAGCCACGTGTAGGAGGCTTATCAGGCAGGCAGCTGCCAAGAAACAGTCTATAAAAGCCTATAGTAGCCCTGCAGCTAGGTGGTTTGCGATTCCCTCTGAGGAATCTGGTGGCTATTCATGGCACTGCACTGACCGGTCGTTCTTCCACCTCATTACCTCGGATCTAGAGACTGCGGATAAGTCTGCCTTGTGCTTTCTTATGGAGCCCCTGGAAGCCAGGATCCTTACTTGGACCAGGTGGATCCCCACCTACACTATAAGATCGGCGTGATTACCATACACTCTTGCTTCTCTTCCCAGCATCTGCTGGTACTCTCACGGCGATATCGACCCTGGATCCCAAACAGGCTCTGTTGCATGCCTGCATTCCTGCAGTCTGGTGAAGGCTTCACCCCTCGATACCTATACCGGGACTCTAGCTCCGCCGCCGGTGAGGATTCATTGAAAGCTGGTGCTTCGCCGCCTCGTGTTTATCTTCTCTTTGTAGACAATCGCCGACTCATCGATGAGGACGTCCGGTCAAGCCTCACGTTAGGAGGTATGTTCCCCCACGCGGCACGACGTAAGAGGAAAGATCGTAACGTATAGTTTGGCCCCGTCTTCACGTGTTGGTCTTGGCACAAGGCTGGAACCGGGTCATTTATTCAATTCCAATGTACTGGAGTATCTCATTGACATCCCTCAAGGTATCTGTCCCGAATTGTCTTGTTAGCTGCATTCTTGACCGCTCTTTCAGCCACTCTGAGTTCATGCAGGGACGTTGATGGTTACATCAATACCTACCTAACACCGAGGTAGATACATATCTTCTCTCGCGGCCATTAGTTCCAAACGGATCGCTTTCCGAGCCCGCTATAACAGCTAGGGCAGAAGAGGGATCAAGACTGGATGCAAAGGACAGCCTATGAAGCAGGACTGGAACAAAGTTCTGCAGAGGCTAGAATTACAACTCATCGTGGCTTCTGGTTGCGGGCATTGCTCACGCCTGTGACAGGGCGATGAGGTGGATTTACTCAATTGGAGGATTCTCAGCTGAATGGCTCGATGCCAGGTTGCACGACTGATAATCAGACCGAAGGGCCTCACGTTCGGGTCGATGGCGGAGTCAGCGGGTAAGCTCTTGAGCGCCCTCCTCGCAGACCCCGCGCAGGAAGCTATCCAATGACCAAAGAAGGATTGACGCACATCCTTTGGATCGAAGTTTCACCGGATAGCCTTGGGACCTTGCTCCTGTCGCGTCGCTGTCAAAGTGAGGCTGACAAGTCAGATGAGATTCGGTTGCTTTTGCATGGAGGTTGGAAGCCAACTGGCACTGCTCTAACGTTATTGTTCATTGCTGAGTCAATTGCGTAGGTTGACGAACAGACTCCAACAACGTGCCCACTGCCTTGGGACTTATCCAAGCGACCCCATCGGTGGTGACGCAGCCAGGTCATTCGTTACGCACGCACATGGGTGCTGCAGTTCAAGCCAATCGTGCCTCGTACCGATACACCAGACCTCCACGTTTGAGGCCGAACACCGGAGGCATTGCAGTTTTTAGCCTCTTTCTGGAGGCAATCAAGGCAGCCGCCTCATTTGCTACTACAAGAGGCATGCAGTAGCCTGCGTGTAGCCTGCTGCCTTCTTGCATTGCGTATCTGGCCATTCCACAGAGTCAATAGCGCCATCAGTCGTACTTGGTTGCCGGGAGTCTATATATGGGCAAAGACGGTTCGACTTAGAACTGTGCATTCCACCATATCCACTACTATTCAGATCCAGCTCTGATAACCAAGCATTTGTCATGGACTCGGACGATCTGGTGATTATTGACAGAGAGCCATCCGCAAATGTTTCCAATTTCAATGTTCCCCCTCAGGAGCTCGAGATCGCGAAGACCGATGTCGACTCGGACAAGGAGTGCGAGGGCGAGTCTCGTCCCATCGTTCACACCAACACCATGATGCAGAAAGGCAAATATCGCTATCATAACTATCTTAGAGACACCAACGATAACTGTCCCTTCTGCCACGACTTCCTTCTACAAGCCTATCAAGACAGGCCATTCCGCGCTTTTCCTGCACAGGTACCCTTGATTGCACCAGTAGCTTACCCCCGTCTTTTAAACTTCAATGTACTGATAAAATATCGAGCCTCCTCCTCCTCCGCCTCCGCCTCCATCAATGCAACTCAACCCATACGTAAGACGGACGATCGTAATATGGAGTTTCCAATATTTACAGATCATAGCAAATATCTATCAGGATGCCACAACCACCTGCAATTATGGCCCCGCCACCACCACCGCCGCCACCACCTCCTCCACCAGTAAGTATTGTAGCAGCTGAATTTTTCGGACATGTGCTGACGTTCTGGGAGCCACCACCACCGCCCCCACCGCCTCCGCCACCTGTTGTATATTGTCCACCCCCACCACCACCTCCACCTCCACCTCCACCTCCTGGGTTCAACACCCTGTACAGTCCCAATATCGAAATTTCGTCGCCTGAAGTGTTGATCCCATCAAAATACTCTGACGAGTGCATCTACAACTCGAGCAAAATCGTCCGTATTCTGCCATTCCGGCGCAATGTTTTTATGACCTCGCACCGCGCACAGGTTACCGATTTCGAAGAAGTCAAATGGCTGATTCAGTACGGTACAACCGAGACTTGGTACGAGAAGCCCAGCAACGCCCTGCTTAAGCGTATGGATCGCGCGGTATTGGCGTACTCTGAAGCCGACGAGCTCACTTCAAGCATCGCAAAGCCAGTAGACATCCAGACACCTAAGATCTGGGCATCAGCCGCTCTCACTACTCCACTGGACGACGAGGTATACAATTGCACCGCAGTGCATGCTTCCAAAGCGGCTACCATGTCCTGCACCAAGAGGTGTCAGCCCTGTACCGAGGCCAGATTCAAGGCTTTGGAAGCTGCAGATCTGGCGTACTGTCTTGTCTTCAGCAGCACACAAGCCCTGGACTTGTTTGGGCCCGCAGGTTCTATCACCGGTGGACGCCAGATTTACAAGATGGTCAAATGTGGCAGCAGGAGAGCGGCTGTGGCCGAGGTCTTCCACGCCACTGGGCTGAACGGTTGGAACTTGGTGTTCAACTGCATCATGAAGGCTTCTGATGATGTCGCGGAAAATGGTGGGAAGTTCAAGAGAGTCAACGATCTATGGAAGCTTGATGGTGATCAAGACGACGCGGACGAGTCTATCAGGGTCTTTTACTAAGCGTGGATATCTTCTTTGGCGGCGTGTTGGCTTATTTCTGAGGTGTAGTTTCTACGTGGTTGTCTAGGAGTGTTGGTTTCAGTTCAGGCTCATGGCGACCTGTACCAGCGGCCCGCACCGAGCTGTCAACCTTCCACTGCTTCCACTGTATCAGCTTTTCGGCTGCGCGTCCGTCTGACTACAGGCATCACGAGCTGTATTGGTCAAGTGGTACATGCATATGCCGTTGTGTCCGCAGTAGTAGTACTGTTGCCGTGCTGGCACGCCGCGCTTACAGCCTCACTTTCTGTGCCCACATGCCCATTGCGCATGCTCAGTATCCAATTAACGAGAACCACAACATTTTCTTTCGATCTTGGCATCTAGTCATCTTTCCTTGTCTATCCTCATTTCATGCGGGTTAACGTTACCACACTCCTTTACCGTTTCGATTACACGAAGTAGCGGCGTCCAGTAATGCGTTAAATCCGATGTAGAATTGCCGTAGTATTGCTAATCGTCGGAGAACTTGCTTTGCACCAGAGTTATCACTGCATCCAGGGACGTCCGACCAGCCACTTAACATTTTTGTAGGATTCAACCCATGTTTATTGTAGCTAATACCGCATAACAAACACTAAACAGCTCTGTCTTAGCGCATACACTCTAACAAGAAAGTGCCCTGATGAGATTACTGATTATTTTTGCCTGATGCTGCCTTTTGCCAAGTGGCCGGTCGGACGTGTACTCTGATGGCAGCACATACAGTACGCCAATACCAAAAAAAGCACACAAAGAGTGCCTTTGCTACCGTTCGTCGAGGATCTGCATGAGAAACGAGTTCTTGATGCTGCACACTTGTCCCGGGCCACACCCGATCGAGGCTCGCGCAGCTGCATCATCCCCATCCCCTCGCATTTGTGCAATTATCGTAGCGGCTGTCTCGCACGATATCTCATCGTTGCCCTGATTTAACTTGTGCGCTGGCAGAGGTGCCGATGTCGTTGGAGGACAGAAGCAGTCAGCCGTGTTTGGGCAGCCTGCATCTTCCATGGCAACCTCTAACGGTGGCCTTGGGGGAGGGCAACAGACTTGGCTTTGTGTAATGGATGGCGCGTGTTCCGCATACGTGGGTGCTGACCGGTTTTCTTGTGGTCTTGATGGTGGTGGAGAAGAGTCGGTCTCACTTGGACTGGCATAGTAGCTCTCGGCTTGCCTGCAAGCTTCGACGGGCCGTGACATGATGGTGGCCTCGACCTCAGCGTGTGTCGGGGTATCTGTAGAGGACCCGCATTGTGTCGCTGTGCCACATCTGGCTGTTAGGCCACTGGGTCGAATTGGCTGTTCTGACTCCTGCCTTGAAATCTGCATAGTTGCCCTACATAATTGAACCGGTGATGGATGGAGACTGTATTCTTGAGGATAGGCTGGGCTCCGAGATTTTGTGTGTATCGAACGTGGCCCAGGGTTGCTTGTATATGGGTATTGAACACCCGAACTTCTCACACCGATCACCTGCCGTTCTGCTTCAATTGGCCGTTCTGTTTTCTCGCACGATTGGAGGAAAGATTCGATCTCTTCTTTCAAGATCCCGTGACGAGCAAGCAGAGTTCTCAATCTCTCATTTTCTTGTGCGACCTTGCGCGCTGCTCGCTGCATATCCTGCGTCGCAGCGACTCCCTTCGACTCAAACTCTTGTACACGAGTTTGCAGGTCTTTAATCAGGTCTTTCCGCCGTGCACGTGAACGGCGCTGGTTGTCTCGGATTCTCATTGCGTCATCAATCTGAAAATCAAATTAGCTACTCGACTGAGCACTAGTATGGTACTTGAAAGCACGAACGTTCTTCGACATCATGAGTGCATATACTGCAAACAATGAGACTGGCTTCAGATGGTACTTTGCAGACCGTCGCCTCCGGAAGACAAGACGTGGAGCGTTCATCCGAGTTCGGTCTGTGCGCTTCACGCTAAAATCGCAAGTGCTTCACCTTGATCGTTCTCGAATTGATTTGATATTGCTCAGTCACAAGCGCCAGATCTAATGCATAACGATTGCGCTGCAGAGCCTAATGCCTGGTCGTTTGTACTCAGCTATGTAAGAAGCTCACATCTCTTTGAGATCCGGCGTCGCTTCAGTCTCCTTAGCTTTTTCCGCCCTCTCCTTTTCTGTCTTTTTCTGCTTCTCTTCTCTTTCGCTAAAGCGATCCCCGAAGAGGTCAAAATGTGGTCTCATTACCAGCGTGTATTTCACAAACTCTTCCATACAGTCCACAAGTCTGTCCCTATTGCCGCTTGGCATCAATCGGCTTCCTCCTTCAACGTCGTCTGGTTCGGTAAATTGCGTGTACGCCATTGGAATGGAACTTTGATTCGGGATGGCGAACATACGCATCCAGCGGCCGAGGATTCGCAGGGTGTTGACTGTGTTGAAAGACTGTGAGCCTCCAGACACCTGCGCGATAGCGAGTGTTCGTCCCTGTGTAGGTCGGACGGAGCCTGTTGACAGCGGTATCCAGTCAATCTGGTTCTTGAACACAGCAGTCACGTTACCATGCTGCTCTGGGCTGATCCAAATATGGCCGTCGCTCCATTTGCTGAGCTCGCGTAGCTCCTGAACCTTTAGGTGCGAATGCTGCTCGTCATCCTTTACTGGAAGCCCTTTTGGGTCGTACATGCGAACGTCGCAACCAAGGCGAAATAGGATTCGGCTGGCTTCATACGATAATAGCCGCGAGTATGATCTTTCCTATCAGCATGAATACCGCCCATTTTTGGGTCAATGTTTCTTACCGGCTACGCATGCTACCATGCAGCACGAGAACCCTCAGCCTGCCTTGATCGTTGCTAAGGGCCTGCTTCTCGACCATCTTCAATACTGTGCTTAACTCCAGGCGAGAAACCCAGTCGGAGTTTGACGTCTCATCATTGATGATGAATGGCCTATATTTCGCCCGAACCTCAGAATCATCCTCAGACTGATGGATAGCAAAGGACCGCGTGTGATAAGTCGGATCTGCTTCGAGTGCCCTCCTGGTGCGCTCTGCCGCTGTGTTGTTGAGATCGCCATTATTCATCCTCGGTGCGGTTGTAAGGTAGCGACAAAGCGGGCTTACGCTCGTTGGTCGAATTACGCTTCGCAATTGATTCATTAATTGAGTTCAGGCATCCATAACTTGTCCAAGGATTTTGAAAGTGTTTCTGTAGGACTTCTCGAATGTGACGATCAAATTGCCTCAGGTTCCATAGCAATCGGGTAGGTCACTCGGGTCATCTTATTCGCTCAAATCGCGGCCTGGGCATGGATCCACCTCTAACTACCAAATTGCTAATGCAGCTGCACTAGTTTACGCATCCATCCTCTTATCGTGTTGTCTGTCGTGGTCTCATTGACATCGCAGTTGGAATCTCGAATCTCTGGAGTTAGATTATTCGCTGACTCAATGCAGAGCATTTTGAAAAGTCCCGATTACCTAGGAACTGCCTGGATCAACTCTTTGACGACAATGCTCGTGACCAGAAAACCATGTGCTACCCTACCATACGTCCAACAGAACACGGAGTATCGCACTCGAATACGAAAACCATGCGCACTTTCTTATAAATTCTAACATGCGGTTGCGATGAAATTAGGCTAAAGTCGTTCCTACAAAACCCATCTACACGGATGCGAGATTGATGCTACAAATGTCGTAACGCGGGGTACAGGAGATACGCGGGGTACTTCATATATGACGGAGCATCTAGGTACGATCAAGCACCGAAGTACAATTGCCGCGAGTATATGTAGTCAAGACGATGGCGACCGACGATGGCTGGTGAGTGGTGAGCCCAAACCAAATAACTCGCATTATGTTGTCTTTCAAGAACGCTTTATGGGCTTTTATCACGCTGATTCCTTTGGTGTCTTGCAGTGACCGGAACAAGACGTTCACCAATCCTATCCTTCCGGGATGGAATTCTGATCCAAGCTGCACCTTTGTCAAAGAGTGGGACAATACCTTCTTCTGCACGACGTCATCCTTCCTATCATTTCCTGGAGTACCCGTTTACGCCAGCAAAGACCTGTAAGATGCAACTGGAGGTCATTTTCAGGCCGTACTGACCTTGTTGCAGTGTCAACTGGAGGCTAGCTAGTCATGCTCTCACACGTCCAAGCCAACTACCTGAACTCTCAAATCAAGGTCAGCAAATGGAAGGTATTTGGGCGTCGACAATCCGATACCATAACAAGAGTTTCTATTTGATTACCTCTTACGTTCAATGGAACGATTGGGCCCCCAAAATACTGCTTTTCAAAACACAGAACCCCTTCGAGGACGAATGGAGCGATCCGGTAGTTATTGAGAACCCTGCCAACGACATCGATCCAGACATCTTCTGGGATGACGATGGAAAGATCTACATGGCTGTCGCCGCTGGCATCTGGATCAGTGAAATCAATATCGAGACCGGTACAGCTACAGAGCCCTTCCGTGTTTGGAATGGAACAGGTGATCGTAATCCAGAAGGCCCTCACTTGTATAAGAAAGATGGTTATTATTACCTTTTGATAGGAGAGGGTGGTACTGAACTGAACCACACTGCAACGATTGCGCGATCAAAGGACATCCGAGGTCCATACGAAGGATATTCAGGAAATCCGTTCTTGACGAACAAAAACACAGACGAGTACTTCCAGACAGTTGGGCATGCAGACTTTTTCCAAGACGCCAAGGGAGAGTGGTGGGCTGTTGCACTTGCTACTCGATCTGGGCCAGCTTGGGAAGTGTATCCCATGGGACGCGAGACGGTACTTGTTCCTATGAAGTGGGAAAAGGGCAAGTGGCCAGTCATTGATCAAGTTCGCGGCAAGCAGTCTGGGCCTCTGCCACCGAGTAATAAGCGCGTCAAGGGAAATGGTCCTTTTGCTGATGAGGGCGACGTGCTCGACTTCGCAGTGAAATCCTCGCTTCCCAAGCAGCTGCTGTTTTGGAGGCCACCAAAGACATCATTGTTCGCCATCTCGCCACCAGGGCATCCCAACTCCCTACGAATCTCCCCCTCAAGAGTCAATCTGACTGCTGATACTGTTTACGAGCCAGCTGTGGATGGTCTCGGGTTCATCGCGCGTAAACAAACCGCCACTACGTTCGATTACAGCGTAGACCTGTCTTTTCGACCAACTCAGGTGGACGAAGAAGCAGGAGTAACCGTCTTCTTGACTCAGATGCAACACATTGATCTCAGCATTATCAATCTCAGCACCAGCGGTACCTTGGCGCCTCATCTTCGATGGCGTGTGGAGGCAGTCGGTAAACCCAACTACACCGCACCGGAGACCAACGCGGTGCCGCTGTCAAAGGCATGGCTCAATCAGCCTGTGCGTCTCAGCATTGAGGCGACTGAAGCTTCACAGTACAAATTCTCTGCGGCTCCTGTGTCTAAGCCCAAGGAGGCTATTAGCATGGGTATTGCGAGTGCGGAAATTGTGTCAGGCGGAAGTGGCCCATTCACTGGTAGGAGAAGTCCATTCGCGATATTGGCACTGTCTAACAACAATTCTGCAGGTACTATCATCGGCGCCTTTGCTACAAGCAACAACGGAACAGGCACTACTCCAGCATATATCAGTAGATGGCGGTACACTCCAAAGAAGCAGGCAATTGGAACTGGCGTGTTTGTTCCGGCATAAATTCCGTTACGAGCCGAGGATCTGAAAGTACTTGAGGTTCCATCCGAAGAACAACCGTCCCATTTGCAATTAGTCTACAATGACATGCGTTGTTCGATCTGTTGTCGCATCGAACTAAGCCTATTGAAATCCAATCATTTGTCGATCTCGCTCACCAGAAAACCTTTCATGTACATGGCCTGACAGAAGTAACGCCGTGAGGACCAAAACTATTCAATTTTTGTACGCCAATGCCGCTTGCACCTGCCGATCCCCGCGTTTCGTTCTGTCGAAGATGTTTCCCCGCACTAATACTCCACAATCTTGCCGTACTCATCGTACAACGCCTCTAGCACGCCACGGATGTTACCTTCGCCATTTCCCGGCTGACTTAATCATATCGTGGTGAGATCGACCGAATGACGACATTCTCCTCAAATCTCAATCCATATACATTTAACTTTGGTAGGCACAATGACTTCAAGCAACTGCTAGAATCTTGTGTGACGGCATGAAGCTGATCTCCATTCTTGTAGCTGGCAGCGTCGCTGCTGCTCAGCAAGTATATATCCCAGTGAATGGGCCATCCGCACGACCTCAATGCGCGGCGAACGGAAGCTATGCGACAGCTACCCCGGTATACTCGTTCCGTGATTTCAGTTTCACCCAGACCGAGACAGTCCGCACAGCAACTTCTCGGCCAGCTCCAACGTCCACCACAGCATTTGCACCGCCATACGAGTCTTTGAGTAGTCTTGTACCAAGTCTGACAACAACGCAATGGGGCAACTGGGATCCTTCTTCGAACGCTACTGCTACAGATGTTGGAGTACCATACGGCAATGCTTCTTGGACAGGCTTATGGACGACCGTATCTTGGACGAATTTCACCCGCGGTATTTACTCGACCACAGTAGAGCCGACAGCTATTCCCACGAGTGAACTCATTCTTCCACCACCTGAATATCTAGCACCTCGCAAATGCTACACCTTCCCAGAGGATTTCATGCTCGGAGTTGTACGTATATCAAGTTGTCACCATCACGACTGGAAGCTGACCCTCACATAGGCAGGTAGTGCGACGCAGATTGAGGGTGCTGTGGCAGACGAGGGTCGAACTCCAGCTTACACGGATGTTTTGGCTCTTCTGAATCCGGCGGCGTCGCCAAACTATGTGACCAACGAGAACTACTATCTCTATAAGCAGGATATCGAACGAATCGCTTCGATGGGTATCAAGTATTACCGATTCTCGATCCCGTGGTCACGTATTTTGCCTTTCGTACTTCCAGGCACACCAGTCAACAAGAAAGGCCTGGACCATTATGACGATCTCATCAACTTCGTTCTGGAGAAAGGCATGCTTCCGGCGATTGTGCTACTTCACACCGATAGCCCTCTCCAGTTTTTCTCCAACATCAACGAGACTCTGATCACCCCTGGTACTGGTGGCATTGGCTATGTTGATGCAGGCTTCCAGAACTCATACAAGAACGTCTCGTACGAGGATGCGTTTGTTAACTACGGCAAGATCATCATGACACACTTCGCCGACCGCGTGCCTATTTTCTGGACTTTCAATGAGCCACTCCTCGGTGCGAAGAACGGCAAATCAATCGACTCAGTCATCAAGTCACACGCCCGCCTTTACCATTTCTACCACGAGGAAATCAAGGGCACGGGCAAAATCTCAATAACCTTCAACAACAACTTCGGCGTCCCCCTCGACCCCTCAAACCCCGCCGACATCGACGCCGCCAACCACTTCAACTCCTTCCAGCTCGCCACCTTCGCCAACCCCATCTTCCTGGGCATCGACTACCCCGACTCCTACAAATCCACCGTCGCCGACTACGTCCCCCTCAGCGCCGCCGACCTCGCCTACCTCAACGGCACCGCCGACTTCTTCTCCATCCAGCCGTACACCGCCACCGTCGTCAGCCCGCCGCCCAACAGCTCCATCGCCGCGTGCGCCGCGAACATCACGCACCCCGCGCGCCCCTACTGCGTCACGCAGAGCACCACCGTGCGCGACACGCAGTGGAACATCGGCTACCGCAGCCAGACATACGTGTACACGACGCCGGTGTACTTCCGCTCGTACCTCAACTACCTGTGGAACACGTTCAAGGCGCCCGTGGCCGTGACCGAGTTCGGCACGCCCGTGTTCGGCGAGGGCGACAAGGAGCTCAAGGACCAGCTGTTCGACAGCCCGCGCAGCCAGTACTACCAGTACTACTTGAACGAGGGCTTGAAGGCGATCTGGGAAGACGGGGTAAGATTTGTGGGCGCGTTTGCGTGGAGCTTTGCCGATAACTGGGAGTTTGGCGACTTCGAGGCCCGCTTCGGCATCCAGGCTGTGAATCGCACCACGCAGGAGCGTTTCTACAAGAAGAGTTTCTTCGACTTTGTCGACTTTATTGAGACGCGCAGGCAGAAGGCGTAGGGGGATCTGCGGTGCGCAAAGGCGTCACAGCACGCAGAAATGGAGAGAGAAGTAACAGATAAACTGAGTGATAGAGTCGCTATAAACCTAGTAGTCCCTCGAAACCACCGCAAGCGCGTGATGAACAGACTTTTACGCGATAATGCGGGCGCCGGCTATACACGCCTGGTCGCCACTATGATACTAAACAGTGCTCAACGGCGCAGCGCCGGAGAATAAGAAAGACATGACCATTTCCAAAAACGCCAGCCCTTTCGCTATGCACGCAGAAAAGAGAGAGAGAAGCTGGTGGGGCTCTACCACCACCGCCGCGCAAGATATAATACACTTCCACACTACGACGCGTGCTCATGCCTCCTGCTGGTGCTGCTGCTGCACCTGCGACGTATTCTTCTCGTCGACATTGCTCTCCGTGCGGGCGACAGCAAAGCTCTTGCGGACTGTCATATCGGCCTTTGTCTTAGTCAGCAGGGCGTCGCGGACGTCCTGCTTCGAGCGGGCGGCCCAGTCGTCGTAGCTCTTGAAGCTGAGGGGCCAGATGGGCATGTTGCCGGGGCGGCCCATGAAGTCTGCGGCGATGGGCGCCGGCTGCGCCGTGATGCAGTCCATGTCCATTTCGAGCTCCTCGCAGAAGGCTTCCAGCGGCAGGTCGTTGACGTCGTGGCCGAACGGGTTCTCGATCTCGCGCCCGATCGCCGACAGCCCGAGGATGATGTACGCGGCGAAAATCGTGCCGGGGATCGTGATCCATTCTAGTGATGCGTACAGTTGGAAGGGGAGCACCATGACGTAGACCCAGGTGATTTGCGAGATGGCGATGGAGTAGGCGATGGGGAGGGGCGTGTTGAGGACGCGGTCGAGGCCGACGAGGCATTCGTTTAGGGCGACGACTCCAGTGACTGGGGTGGGTTAGCGGTAGTGCTACCATACGGGTGAGCGAACTTACTGGCTTGGTTCTGGTAGAGGCCAATCTTGAGCGTCTCGTTGTTGATGATGCTGTGGACGTACGCGGAGAAGTGGTTCAGGATCTCGAGAGGAAGGTTGCCGAGGGGCTTCTTGGAGCGCTTGATCCTCTTGCGGGGGTTGGACTCGGCGAACGTGACGCCCAGGAACTCGCCGGTGGACTTCAGTTTGCTGTACTCGCGGGCCGCGGGGATGTCGACTTCAGCCGCCTTTGCGAAGGTGTCGAGGTACTCAACGCGCTCCTTGAGGTCGGGGTAGTCGATTCCAGGCTCGAATCGGAGACGGTGCTTGATCGCACACGCGTATGCGATGAGGAGGTTCAACGCAGTTCTGCACAGGTCAGTGGGGCGACGCACACCTTTGGCGGTAAACATACAGCTTTGACAGAAGATCCTGCTTGCCGAGCTCGCCATCGCGCTCGTCGGCGTGGATCCAGATGGTACGTGCCAAGTTCTGGCTCACGAGCTGCAACTGACTCCAATACTTCCGGCCCTCCATGTAACGCTCGTAGGCCGAGCTGGTGCGGAAAGAGATGGCAAGACCGACGACGAAACCCAAGACAGTCAGCAGCAAGCTGCTGACGTTCAGTGGCTTCTCAGTGAACTTGGACACGCAGGTGATGGCGGTGGACCAGAGAGTGACAACCAGAAGCGGAACGATCATCTTCGGCAGCACTGACCCGTGCATGCGCATGAAGAAGGGCCATTTGGAGTGCTTGGCCATGTCGCGGGGGCCGATCTGCATCTGTTAGCGATCGTCTCTTGGGCACAGACATCACACATACAAAGTAGTCTTCCGCATCAAGACTGCCGGTCGTCTGGACGCGCGACGGAGGCTGATATGTGACTGTTCGGTGGCGCCATGAACGCGGCGAGAGGGGACCCTCTTCGTCTGCTGCTTTCGCGGAGCTCGAGTTGGGTATCTCAATGTGTGGCCTGAGGGTTTCAGCACCCGTGGACACGGATGATGCCGCCATGTTGATGCCGAGTGTCGGTGTAGTCAAGAGCAGTGATCACTGTCCAGCAGTAGCGAGCGTGGTGTCGGCAGTAATGGGCTTGTGTGCCGCGATGTGCGTAACGGACTGTGTGCTGGCGCGTGGTGAGTGAAAGTGATAGTGAAATAAGAAGATGAAAGACACACGACCGAAGGAAATTGAGGAACACGCGGTCAAAGTGGAGATGCTCGCAGGCCCTGTCACTCCTTATTTATAACGCAGTGCACAAAATTCCTTCTCTGTAGAATGCCCCGACACCCACTCCATGGGGGCTCCCGCTTCGGTGTCAGACTCGCGCCACCAAAAGCCAAACGGTGACCTAGCAAGCGGCCCCTGCATCCTGCCGAGTGCCCCTGAGCGAGACGTTGCGTAAGAGGCGTCTGGCCAATGGCATGTGGATCCCTCCGCCCGCGACAAGCCATTCACGGCGCTGGCGTCCTTGGTGCAGCAAGGGCACCTGCGGACGCTGTGTTTCATGAAACACTCTTTGACATATTTGCGGGCTTGGCTCATCAGCGTACAAAGGCGACGCGCATCTCACCACCGGCATGAAGGCGCGATTCTGCAAACCTCAGATGCAGCACATGCCGCGGTGATCGCTGGCGTCTGTAGCGAGCCCACATCGTACAAAAAAGCGCAGTGGCGACGCGCGGTCTCTGCATTGTTGAAGCCAAGAGGCGACCATGCCCCGAGGTTCTAATTCGAACAGGACGCCTGCAGTCTCGTGCAGGGCCGAGCCGGTGCCGCGCCTTCAAGATTACCCCTGGCAAGGCTGCGGCGAATCGGAAGCGTCGCAGCGATATTCAACAATTCCATCTTCGGCAGCCACTTCGACGACATTTCCATATGTGTCGGGAGCCGTCGGGGTAGGAGGCCAGAAGCATTGTGTGCACTTTGCCACATGGGAGCCCGAAGAGGGCCGCAGGTTGAGAAAGTGAGGAGCCCCATACTCGGCCACCGTAGTGGATTCGTTCGGACATGATTTTGGCTGTTGGGACGCAGATCAGTTGCGCGTATCGTATCGATCGAAAAATAGATTGCCAGTTGTCACCGATCAGCAGTGGGGCAGAAGCGAGATGTGAGTAGCAGTGGCGTGAATGTTAGGTCGGCCTGGGTCTTCAGATGACGAGAAATGATGCAGACATTGGTATAATCGTGTGCATCGATCAAGAACTCGGCCGGTCTGGCGCGTCTTTCCACGAAATGCCATGCTTGCTCGTGCTTGCAAGGGACAGGTAAGGGAGCGCGAGTGCAGGAATGAGCAAGACCATTTGAGCGCCCGAAACCTCGAATTACCCCAGATCGATTGACAACAAGGGTTTTCCATACTTTTCTGGGTCAACTACTTCTAGAACTGTGGGGTGCAGCGGTAGTACTGGACAAAGCTGCCGTTTGAACCGGTCTACCCGAACGCTATCACAACTTCAATCGAGCCTCCACAGTCACGATATCTATGCCGCCGAAATAAGAACGCCCGTTCCAGAGCGGAGATTTACCAAACACCCCTCATGGCGATTCTTCTCCGCTCCGCTTGCCCTCTCTCCAACTCCATTCCCAGTTCTCGGACTCGCCAGGTCTCTCCATCAATGCAGATCTTGACTCTTTTGATCCGCTCCAGCAAGACACGGTAATGCGCGCCCTTGAAGTCATCGCCGGTCCAGATGATATTCCACATATCTAGGAGTTCCTTGGCTACAGTCTGTGGATGCACAACCCCGTAGGTTGCAACATCAAGAGGGTAGTCTTCAGGCAGCCACAAATTCTTCGGCGTTCTCGAGGAGACGACGTTGAGGACGAGCTCGTCAATGGCAACATAAGTTGAGGAGGAACTAGGTGCAGAGCTGGCGTTGATGGGACGCATGAGCGTATCGCCGTCGAACAATCTTTTCAAGGCAGCGCCAACCGCCCACGATGTGCGCTCAGGCGGACACTGATTCGATGACCACTTCGCAGTGCGGTTGCCATGAATGCGGATGTCAACCCAGAGGTTCTCAAGTATGGTCGTGGAGGTACAGTAGCTAGAACTGGGGCTTCTGCTACTGCGGTTGAGTATTCTGTGCGGTGTGCCGAGGAGGCGTTCTGCCCAGCTTGCGAGCATGGTTTTCCCTCCGTCTTCATTCGGCTTGTTTGTTACAATTGGCAACGATAGCCATGAAAACGCATGCTTGCTCTCATCCACAGAGATGCAATCAAGCTTGGCAACCAACATTCCTTTTCTCTTGGCTCTCTCGATTGCTTGGGTCAGCTCGTAATTGATTTGCCGGTTACATGCAAGCAAGTTGGCACATGTGCCTGGCACTGTGTCTGTTGAATATGAGCAGCCGTACTCGCCGGATTGTATGCTCCCGGGCATCCGGATGTGCCGCCATCTGTGATCTTCTGTGTCTTCACGACGAGGCTGTGGGAGCGACCAGGTGATGACAGACGTATATATCATATCACGCAACTCGCGCGGTAAGCCAAAGAAATTGGGCATGCTGACTCCTCCGTGTCGGATATCCCTCAAGTCTTGATTCCTGCGAAACGTCCGGTATCTCGTACGGAGCTATCCTAGTCAATGAATAGTGACAGCGATGTGGCAGCCGTTGTCCGGGGACAAGGTTTGGTGTGCGCTGGGCGACTGAACTTGTCTTTTCGCCGTTCTAGCCTTTGATGCAACAGTTGCCTGACTTTGTTTCAGATGTTGCTGAGGCGCGTGAGAGTTGGGTTTCAGGATCACGACACCAGCAAAAGGAACCGACGATGTGAAAGGGATCAGCAGTCCTCGTGGGGAATGGCGACGCGGGTCTTTACAAGTGGGCTGGCTCAGTACGAGCTATGTAACTGTTCAGCTTTGCGAGACCGGAGTTGATGGTGAGAAGCATGACAGGTGACACGCGGACGTCATCCTCGGCACAATCAGATGCTCGGCATCCGAACGATCAGCGAGCGCTTGTTCTTTGATAAGGAATTGTTATGGAAAGCGCGTTATAAGCTCCAAGATATCCAACCACCAATTGCGCCGCCACCAACAATCGCTTGAGCTGCTGCTCACCCCGCTGTCATGAACACGGCCGCAACGATGCGCACCCTCCGCGTGCGACCGTCGATTGCACGTGCTCGCCTCCCGTCGCGCCTGTTCCAGCACCCCACGCGCGCCGCGACCATCGCCGCCAACGAAGCCGCAACAAACGTCCGCTCGGCCGGCACACGCACGAGCAACTTCGTATACGGCTCGCTGCTCGCTGCCGGGCTCTCCTTCGGCTACCTCTACGCCACCGACACCCGCTCCAGCGTGCACGAATGGCTCGTCGTGCCCGCCCTGCGCCAGATCTACCCTGACGGCGAAGACGCCCACCACGCGGGCACCCGCATACTGGTCGCGCTGCACCGCTTCGGCCTGAGCCCCCGCGAGCGCGGCGACGCGGACACCAAGGGCGACCTTGCCGTCGAGGTCTTCGGCCACAGGCTCGCCAACCCCATTGGCACCTCGGCCGGCATCGACAAGGGCGCCGAGATCCCCACGCCGCTGTTCGAGCTGGGCCCCGCCATCGTCGAGGTCGGCGCCATCACCCTGCGCCCCCAGGACGGCAACCCCAAACCCCGCGTCTTCCGCCTCCCCAGCCAAAACGCCCTCATCAACCGCTACGGCTTCAACTCCGAGGGCGCCGAGGCCGTGGCCCTGCGCCTGCGCCAGCGCGTGCGCGAATTTGCATTCCACGCCGGCCTGGGTCTGGGGGCCGCGGCCGAGCAGGCGGTGCTCGACGGCGCCGCCAACGTGCCGCCCGGCTCGCTCAAGCAGGGCCGCCTGCTCGCCGTGCAGGTCGCCAAGAACAAGACCACGCCCGAGACCGACATCGACGCCGTCGTCCACGACTACGCCTCCGCCGTCGCCCACGTCGGGCCCTACGCCGACATCCTCGTCGTCAACGTCTCGTCGCCCAACACCCCGGGCCTGCGCACGCTGCAGAACACCGAGCCCCTGACGCGCCTACTCACGGGCGTGGTCGCCGCCGTGCGCGCGCTGCCCCGCGCCACCAAGCCCGCGGTCATGGTCAAAGTGTCGCCCGACGAGGACTCGGACGCGCAGGTGTCGGGGATCGTAGACGCGGTGTGGGCGTCGGGCGTCGACGGCGTCATCGTCGGCAACACGACGAACCGCCGCCCAGACCCGCTGCCCGCGGGCTACACACTGCCGCCCGCCGAGGCCCCGCTGCTGCTCGAGCAGGGCGGCTACTCGGGCCCGCAGCTATTCGAGCGCACGCGCGCGCTGGTCGCCCGCTACCGCCGCGCGCTGGACGCCGGGCCCGCGCACCCGTCGCCGTCCTCACCTCCTGCAACCACCCCCGCCGACGCCGACGCCGACCCCTCCGCCTTCGACGACCTCGCGACCTCGGCACCCACCACACGCCCCGCGGCCCCGGCTCCCCCGCGCAAAGTCATCTTCGCCACCGGCGGCATCACAAACGGCGCCCAGGCGCGCGCGGTGCTGGACGCGGGCGCGAGCGTCGCGCAGGTGTACACGGCGCTGATCTACGGCGGCGTCGGGACCGTGAGCCGCATCAAGCGCGAGATGCGCGAGGAGGCGGTGCGGGCGGCGGGTGGGGAGGGTGTAGTGGGGAGGACGGAGCCGTGAGGGGGTGTTTGTATGTAGGGATATGAGTGCATGTGCGGATTTTGGGGTGGGTTGTTGAGAGGGGAGAGAGTGAGTGCAGTGAGGGATGCGGTGCTGGGATAGCAAGTGATTAGACTTGTGCTAGAGGAGAGGTGGAGAAGAGCACTGATATGAGCTGGATACTTCTTCTTCTCGTTTTACTGTTTAGTCTCATATGGGTGGGGGGGTATTTGTTGAATCGAGGTTGAGGACATTATGATTTATATTGAGAACGGACACAAGTCAGGACACAATACATCAATCAACAACCCTCGCAACACACACACACACACACACACACACAAGGCAAGCATTTCAGCGCCATCACATTTCAGCGGCATCACGTTCAGCACATAGGATCAGTGGTAAACAGATTGCGAGAGCGGAGAGCATGTCGTCGACATGTCGCAGCCATCTATGTTGTACAGTCATCAGCTATTACAGCGTCCTTCCCCTCCACATCCACCGTGGTATTCCGCACCCATATCTCGTTATCAGGACAGGACCCAAGTGTCGAATAAAGGGCAGTACAAGTAGTAAAACAAACGCTGAGAAGAGAAAGCGAAGAGAGGTATAGGTACACATGTTCAAACACGTAGTAGGGGAAATGTACAAGTCTAGAAGACCCAACCCAGACCGACCGTGACCGGATGCAAGACGCCTGCTTTTGCTGCATTAAATGGAAAGACGAAACGGAGCGAGCGACAAGCGTTTACTGCTTCTTGTCACCCTCAGCCTCACCCTCGGGCTTCTGCTCCTGGTTCTGGCTCTCGTTGCGGGCCTTGTGCATCTGGTCGAACAGGCTCAGGGAGGCGTTCTGGAGCTCGTCGGTCTTCTCCTTGATCTCAGCGGCGGTGGCGGTGCCCTCGCCAGACTGGGACTGGGCGATGAACTCGCGCATGGAGGTGATCTTCTCCTTGATCTTCTCGGCCTCGGTCTTGTCGAGGCGGTCCTCGAACTCCTTGAGGGCCTTCTCGGTGTCGTTGACGACCGAGTCGGCGCGGTTGGCGGCCTCAATGGCGTTCTTGCGCTCCTTGTCCTGCTCGGCGTAACGCTCAGAGTCCTGGACCATGGACTCGATCTCAGAGTCGGAGAGACCGGAGCCGGAGGCGATGGTGATGGACTGGTCCTTGTTGGTGGACTTGTCCTTGGCGTGGACGTGGACAATGGAGTCGGCGTCGATGTCGAAGGTGACCTCGACCTGGGGCACACCTCGGTGGGCCGGGGGAATGCCGACAAGCTGGAAGTTGCCCAACAGCTTGTTGTCGCGGACGAGCTCACGCTCACCCTGGTAGACCTTGATCTCGACAGCCGACTGGAAGTCGGCGGCGGTGGAGAAGACCTGGGACTTCTTGGTGGGGATGGTGGTGTTGCGGTTGATCAGACGGGTGAAGACACCACCGAGGGTCTCGATACCGAGAGACAGGGGAGTGACGTCGAGCAGGAGGAGGTCAGTGACCTCACCGGCAAGGACGGCACCCTGGATCGCAGCACCAATGGCGACAGCCTCATCGGGGTTGACCGACTTGGCGGGGTCGCGGCCGAAGATGCTCTTGACCGACTCGGTGACCTTGGGCATGCGGGTCATGCCACCGACGAGGATGACCTCGGAGATCTCCTTGGCGGACAGGTTGGCGTCCTTGAGAGCCTTGCGGACGGGGTCGATGGTCTTGGAGATGAGGGGGTCCATCATCTTCTCGAGC
The DNA here is from genome assembly GCA_022609225.1 of Boeremia lycopersici. Classification (NCBI taxonomy): domain Eukaryota; kingdom Fungi; phylum Ascomycota; class Dothideomycetes; order Pleosporales; family Didymellaceae; genus Boeremia; species Boeremia lycopersici. Next base: position 91,460 of record JAGKPY010000029.1, read on the forward strand.
TGAGCGCGGGTGAGCTTCTGGTTGATGTGCTTGGGGCCGGAAGCGTCGGCGGTGATGAAGGGCAGGTTGATGTCGGTCTGCGACGACGACGACAGCTCAATCTTGGCCTTTTCGGCGGCCTCACGGATACGCTGGATGGCCATGCGGTCGTTGTTGAGGTCGATGCTCTGCTCCTTCTTGAACTGCTGGACGAGGTGGCGGACGAGGGTGATGTCAAAGTCCTCACCACCGAGATGGGTGTCACCGTTGGTCGACTTGACCTCGAAGACACCGTTCTGGATCTCGAGGATGGAGATATCGAAGGTACCACCACCGAGATCGTAGACGGCGACGACGGCGTCGGTGGCCTTGTCCAGGCCGTAGGCAAGGGCGGCAGCGGTGGGCTCGTTGACGACACGGAGGACGTTGAGACCGGCAATCATACCGGCGTCCTTGGTGGCCTGACGCTGGGAGTCGTTGAAGTAGGCGGGTACTGTGACGACGGCGTTCTTGACGTTCTTGCCCATGTAGGACTCGGCCGTCTCCTTCATCTTGCCGAGGACGAAGCCACCGACCTGGGAAGGCGAGTACTTCTGGCCCTGGGCCTCGAGCCAGGCATCACCGTTGGTGTGCTGGACGATCTTGTAGGGGACCTGCTGGATGTCCTTCTGGACCTCGGCATCGGTGAACTTGCGGCCGATCAGACGCTTGGTCGCGAAGAGGGTGTTCTCGGGGTTGACGACGGCCTGGCGCTTGGCGGCGATACCGACGAGACGCTCGCCCTCCTTTGTGAAGCCAACGACGGAGGGTGTTGTGCGGCCACCTGGGACGGTCAGTTGATGGACGGGGATGATGGCGGGAGATGATGGAGCAGGTGATGACTGGGGATGATAGAGCAGATGATCACGTACCCTCGGAGTTTTCGATGATGCGAGGGACCTTGCCCTCCATGACGGCGACGGCCGAGTTGGTTGTGCCCAAATCAATACCGATGACGGAGCCCTTGACCTTGTCCTCCTCGCGGCGGGCGAATGTGGAGCTGAAGGGACGCGCATTGATGGGAGTGCGGCGGGCAGCAGAGGCCACGCGCGGCGCAAACTGTGATGAGGTCAGAAGCGATCAGTGCTGGCGAGGCGCGTGTACTTACAGCCCGTGATAATCTCGAGGACAGCATTGTGAGGGATGTGTGGCGCTGCTGGTGATGAGGCAACTTGTGAAGGAAGACGGAAGCGGCGCAATGGGGATGGACGGTGGATTATATGATGGCGATGGAGCTTGGGCCGGCAAAAAAGTTCAGAGCGAAGGTTCTGGCAGCAGGCTTGGCGTCGTCGCGATCGGCCGCGAGTAGGCGTCAAGCGTCAAGGCGTCAAGCGTCAAGGCGTCAGTGCACCGCACCGGTAGTCGGCCGTTGTGCTGCAACGCGGAAACGTGAGGGCGCAAGAGGCGCGGGTGATGCGCGTCGAGGCCGCGCGACGTGCCCCGCCTGGTGCGCTGATGGTGCTCTGCTCTGGTGCGCTGCCTGTGCTGTGCTCTGCGCTGCTGTGCTCTGCACTGCTGTGCTCTGCGCTGCTGGTTGTGGCGGGCGCGGCGATGATGACGGGCGCGGCGAATGGCAGGCCGGGCGCGGGAGAGCTGCGCTGTGGGGAACAGCTGCAGCAGCTTCACGGGCGCAGAGCACGACATTGAGTGCACGCTGCATCCGCCGCCCGTCTGCAGCTGGACCATCACGCACGCCCGTGACGAATCGCCCAGCGCCCCTACACAACCAGACACTGCGCGCCGCCGTGACGAACCGCTTGACAAGCACGCACTGCGAACCGCCCGACACACGCACTGCGAACCGCCCATCACGCCCCGCGCGCCCGCCCACCGCTCAGCACGCGCAGCGACATGCCACTCACCTAACACCATGGCCGTCGGCGACTTCCTGTACGGCCCCCATCCGCTCCCCGCGCGCCTGCTAACGCCCGCAGGAGTCGAGAGACGGACGCCTTCGTGCTGCCCGGCAAGGCCTACTATCCCACCAAGATCCCCATCGCGTGAGCCCATGGCCTCCCCCGACCCGCTCGTGGGCTAATGGCCGCAGACACTACCAGCTGCGCCACTTCATCAGCTCGCCCGAGCAGGACCTCGTCTACTACGCCAGCGGCTGCGACGTCTTCTGCCTCAACCCCGCCACCCAGACCCAGGCCCACGTCGCCACCCTGCCCTTCGACGCCCGCTGCACCGCCTCGGCCCACGGCTTCGTCTGCGTGGGCGGCGCCGACCACGGCAACTTTGCCGCCATCCGCCTTGCCGGCTTCCCGACCCTCGACCCCGACGCCCTCGACCCCGACGACCTCGACCCCGACGACCCCGACCCCGCCGCCCGCCCGCCGCTGCTCACCTCCGCCCGCCGCGTGCAGCTGGAGAAGATTGGCGAGGACATTGTCAACTCCATCTCCATACACAAGCTCCCGCCCGCCGCCGCCAGCACCCGCGCCGATGTCGTCGCCGTCCTCACCAACAACGACAAGTCGGTGCGCGTCTACTCGCTGCTGGACAGCCTCGAGCTGTGCTGCATCGACCTGCCCATTGCCATGAACCACGCCACCATCTCGCCCGACGGCAGCTTCCTCGTCGCAGTCGGCGACCAGCAGACCGGCTTCTTCTTCGAGCGCCAGCTCGCGGCGCCAGCACGGCCGACCAGCTGGAAGGACCCGAGCGATCGCATCAGCTCGGTGCCGCCCGAGTGGAAGCTGTTTGACGAGGTCGCCCTGTACATACCGTCCAGCCAGTGTGCCGAGGGCTACTTCACAACCGCATGGTCGCCCTCGGGCCGTCTCTGCGCCGTGGGCTCCGAGTGCGGCTACATCACCGTGTTTGACGTCGACTACCTGAAAGTTGCCGAGTATGGCGAGGACGCCATCCTCGGCGTCATCAGCTCCACTCGCCCAGACGTGTGCACAGGTGCTGGCGCAGTGCGGACAATGCAGTTCTCTCCAGCCCCGTGGGACTTTCTGATCTGGAGCGAGGACCAGGGCAGGGTGTGTGTCGCCGATCTGCGGTCTGGACTCAAGGAGAAGCAGATCCTGACCCTGGACCCACGCGAGGAGGGCCTCGAGAAGCTCGAGATTGCCCATTTCCATCTAACCTTGCCCCCGCCCGTGTCTGACCTCAACAGAGAAGCCGACTTCATCCGCAGGTACCGTCGTACGCTGGATTCCGAAGGGACCCAGGCAGCCGTCGAGACTGCCAACGAGTATTTTCTGGCAGACCTGGAGCGGCGGCGGGCTCTGCGACGCCTCGGCGTAGTCGAGTCTGACAACGACCCGCATGGACTGTCGGCGGACGAACGGCGGATCCTGGAATCACTGCGCACATCCCGCCATGCTTTGGAAGCACAGCAGTCTGACGGGGTTCGGCCCAGGAGCATCAACTACACAACCGCGGGACACGTGGAAGCTGCACGGTACGATGCGCGCGAGCTGACCAGCGCTGGCTCAAGAGCTGACATATTGCTCAGGGAACGGACCGCCGCCCAAGACATGCCTTCTGATCTCCTGGACGACCTCCTCTCAGAAAGTCTCCGGCCAGCGAATCGAGAGCGAACCGCACCTCGTCGTCAAGCCTCGATCGTCGTGTCCATCAACCAAGGCACAGTCAACGTGCCGCCTCATGCACAGCCTAACATGACCGATGCTGTTACCACGAGATCGCCTAACGCGATGAACTCGCAAACACGCAACGAAATCATCACCTCGACCGACAACGCGTGGCGCACCATCCAAGCAGCGCTTGCCACCAACCCAACACGCACAAGCTCGTCTATCCCGGCCGCCAGCAATCCGACGGCGCCCGAGCTCCGCAGCGAACTCCGCCGCCTACGCCAGCTCACACAAGTACGCGAACGCCTCCGCAACTCACGAGCCAGCCAGCTCTCGAGCGAGGCGTACGAGTTCAGCCTGGGTCTGCGGCGAGTGAGTCGCAGCACGCACGACGCAAGCCAAGGCGTGCGCACGGCCGGGATTGCCATGAGCCAGGACGGGCGCACGCTGTACTGCGGGACGGAAGAGGGCATCTTCGAATTCAAAATGAATCTGCACGCGCGCAAGGGCTTCCCCGCAATCAGTCCCCGGTGAGGAGGCGCGTAGAGAAAAGCTACGAGTAATGGCCGCCCCAGGCAGAAACTTTCCTTGCTCTACTTAATGTGTGGGTGTGTTGGATGGCGTTTAGCTCGGCGGGGGGAACGGCGCGCAGCGCTTCTGGAGTCTATTCTTTGTGTATTTTACGTCGCTGTACAGTGGGCAAAAGGGGAATATACCCCGAGAGTAGTCAGACATGGCCTTGCAATCAATGATGAACGGTGTGAGCATAAAGTCTATGCCGTGTAGGTTTGGCGTCTCAGTGCAGCTATTCCAGTCGCGCGTGGCTGCGTTTTGTCCTGCAAAAGTCTATCATCACGATCAGGTTGCTCGCTCCATCTTCGGCGGGCCAGGCTCGGGGCCGTCGTTCGATCTGGGGTAAAACACGCCGTCGTCGGAATGTCGCACACGAACTGCCGACGAATCGCGACCAGTCTCGAGCACGCCATCCGCGGTGACTCGACGGCAAGCTCGCCTGCGCTAATGTACCTTGCAGACGACAAGAGGTTTGCTACTTGTTCAAGTGCCGTCGCTCTTCCTGCCATCAGTCCTGCCATATCCAACATTTGCGCTTTCGACGTCGTGAAGCGCCGAATCTTGCATTACATCATCGCCGATAGCGGACCCGAGAAGATTGACATCTCCCGACGCTGAAGATTGAACTCCCGACGCTGAAGATTGACCTCCCGACGCTGAAGATTGACCTCCCGACGCTGAAGATTGAACTCCCGACGCTGAAGATTGACCTCCCGACGCCGGAGCAGATTGAACCACCTGACGCCACAAGTCCGTCCTTCGGACGCACACCTCAAAAAAATGGCTGGCGAAAGCTCCAAGAGCAAGGGCCCTGTGCTCGATATCGACGGCCACAACCTGCCTCCGTCGCCGGCACCGAGCACACCCCGCAACGCCGGCAGGAAGTATGCGCTCGCGACCGAGCTCGTCTACACGGAGAGCACCGACCAGTACAATGCCAGCTCGGTGCCCATCTACCAGGTATGCTGTCCGAGCAATTGAGTGCAGACCCCGCTGACCCCCCCCCCCCCCCAGTCTGCCACCTTCAAGCAGACGTCGGCCAGCGGCGGCGGCGGCGAGTACGACTACACGCGCTCCGGCAACCCGACGCGGACCCACCTCGAGCGCCATCTGGCCAAGATCATGAACGCGAACCGCGCCCTCGTCGTCGGCTCCGGCATGGGCGCGCTTGACGTCGTCACCCGCCTGCTGCGCCCCGGCGACGAGGTCGTGACCGGCGACGACCTGTACGGCGGCAGCAACCGCCTGCTCAAGTACCTGTCGACCCACGGCGGCATCGTCGTGCACCACGTCGACACCACCACCCCCGCCGCCGTCGAGAAGGTCCTCAACAGCAAGACCGCCCTCGTCCTGCTCGAGACCCCCACCAACCCCCTCATCAAGATCTGCGACATCCCCTCGCTCGCCCGCGCCGCCCACGCCGCCAACCCCTCCGCCATCGTCTGCGTCGACAACACCATGATGTCGCCCATGCTGATGAACCCGCTCGACCTCGGCGCCGACATTGTCTACGAGTCCGGCACCAAGTACCTCTCCGGCCACCACGACCTGATGGCCGGCGTCATCGCCATCAACGACTCGGCCCTCAGCGACCGCCTGTACTTTACCATCAACGCCTCGGGCTGCGGACTCTCGCCCTTTGACTCCTGGCTGCTCCTGCGCGGCATCAAGACGCTGGGCGTGCGCATGGAGAAGCAGCAGGCCAACACGATGCGCATCGCGACCTTTCTGGAATCCCACGGCTTCCGCGTGCGCTACCCGGGGCTGAAGTCGCACCCGCAGTACGACCTGCACTGGAGCATGGCACGCGGCGCCGGCGCGGTGCTGTCCTTCGAAACCGGCGACACGGCCGTCTCGGAGCGCATCGTCGAGAGCGCCAAGCTGTGGGCCATCAGCGTGTCGTTCGGCTGCGTCAACTCGCTGATCAGCATGCCGTGCCGCATGAGCCACGCGTCCATTGACGAGAAGACGCGCCGCGAGCGCAACATGCCCGAGGACATCATCCGGCTGTGCGTCGGCATCGAGGACGCGGACGACCTGATTGATGATCTGAGCCGCGCTGTGAGTCCCCCTTCACCCCATACCCAAACAGCACACTGACCCCCGCAGCTCGTCCAAGCCGGCGCCATGCAAATCACGCCCGAGGGCTTCAACGCGCTGACGCTGTCGTCCGCGGTCGACGACCTGCCCGCCGTGGCCCCCGCAACCGAGGACTAGCTGCCCCTCCAGTCACCGCTGTCCCGCGGAGCAGTTCCGCCGGGTTAACGTGATGCCCCCCCCCCCCCCCAAGCCGCCTCTGACGCCGCCGGCGTTAACGTGGTCTGTTTTCGTAGTACGCATATAGAAGCGGACGGGCCTGCCGGGGTCCGTCAATGGAATTCTTACGATCTGCGTTCTGTGTTGTGGAGCGTGCACTTCTCCTGTGGTTGCGCGACCATAGCCCTTCCTCAACCAGCCCGCAGCCCTCCCATCTCAGCCCCTTCCCCCAACCCGTCCAGCGCGTAACCCGCACACTCACCCACCTAACCCCGATGAAACCTCGCACACGGCATCCCCCCAGCGCACCCAACCCAGCTCACGCGCCCCTCCCACGCACCGGCCGAACCAGCGCCCACGCACCACGCCTCTCTTCGCCTCTCACCTCGGCCGCGGTACCCATCCGCGGTACCCATCCGCGGTACCCATGCCCACGCCCATGCTCACACCCAAGCTTCCACCCATGCCTCCACCCACGCAGCAGCCCTCTCCCCGCGCTCGTACGCCCGACGCGCAGATTCACGCAGGATGGACGGGCGTATGACGCTGGGAGGTGGTGCGGGAGTGCGGGAGTGGTGGTGCGAGGGGTGGGTAGGGAGTTAGGTATGGCGGTTCGAGTCTGGTATTGCAGTCTACATTCTCATCTACTAGGGCGAGCGTCACGCCGGGTATCTTCCACACAAAACGCCATCCCAACAGCCCCAACAACCCATCTACACAAACCCATCTACACGAACCCATCGCGCACCAACCGCTCCTCCACCGCCCCCATCTTCTCCAGCGCCGGCGACCCCGGCCAGCTCGCCAACAGCGTGACCTGCGAGTCGCCACTGCTCCAGCTCTTCTCCCTGAGCAGCGCCTTCGGCGGCACGCAAATCGTCACGTCGTCGCGGCCCTCGCCGTCCTCGAAATCAAACAACGGTAGCGGACCCCCCCTCCCCGCAGCCGCCCTTCTCGCCCCCCATCGCCCCCCGCCACACCTCCCCCACCGCACCCCAGTACCGCCCCGGCTGCGCCCGCGCATGCCCCACGTGCGCCGACCCCTCGAACACGACCTGCGTGACGCGGCCGCTGCGCGCCATCGCCGCGCCCGCGTGCGCGCACACGTCCTGCCACGCGATCAGCGCGTCGGCGCGCGAGTACAGATAGCAGCGCGGCAGCGCGGGGGCGAACAGCAGAGGGTCCAGCAGCAGCGTGCGCGCGCGCGTCACGGGGTTGGCCGCGTAGCCCACCACCACGTGGTACAGCGCCCACACGGCGCCGAGCAGGATGCAGGCCACGAGGGTGGCGAGCTGTGCGAGGACGGGGACCGGCGGGAAGGATTTCGCGAGCGCGGCGCACAGGCGTAGGTAGCGCGGGTGTCCGGGCGTGCTGTCGAGGTACAGGGCGGAGAGGGGCAGGCGGGTGCCCGTGGTGGCGTGGTAGGCGGCGGCGAGCTCGCAGGCTTTGTTGCTGCCGCCTTCGGAGAAGACGTGCATGAGGATGGCGGGGTTGCGGGGGGGGGGAGGTTGGCGATGTAGGACACGGCGGGGGCGAGGCGGTGTTGTTTCCGCTGGGGGCTGCGGAAGATCAGGTCGGCGGCGGAGGTGGTGATGACCATGATGGGGGCGGAGGGGAACATGGCTGCGTATTGCTCGGCGTATTTGGAGATGTGGCGGCCGTGGGCGCCGGTCCATGGCATGAGGAGAATGAGGGATGGAGCTGATGTGTCCTCTGTGGGTGTTGAAGGTGTCGAGGGTGTGCGGTCCCATATTGTTGGCGCGATGAGGTTGAACCCTGGGATGACATTGTATGGTGTTGTTTCAACCATTGTGACAAGATGAAAAGACGAAGGTGAAGTGCAGAGCAAACGAGCTGACTCGAAGTCAATCGACTTGAATAAGACCCAGAAGATAGAGAAACGTGATGATCAGACCTGATGTTGCTTGTACTTCACGGTTACCGAGACATGTGCTTATGTAGATCTCATGTTTACTCACACTACTCACGGCCACGAATAGGCGCTGCCAATCAGCTAATGCACAAACATGGCTCACTGATCTGGAATCCATAAGCTGAGCCCTGCCGTTGCCATGCAAGTTCACGGCAATGCCGACGACCATCTTGATGCCCGTACGGCGGTGTCGTTAATATGGAGGCGCATAACTATGCTAGCCAGCACATACCGGTCTTTGGGTAGCCAATCGCTTCTTCCACAAGTCGCCTGTGAACACCCCTGTTGAAGGTAGATCGTCCTATCGAGGTTCTATCGAGCAGGAAAGAAGCATCGTCTACAGCAAGAGCCGCAGCTTGACGGAGCAGTCTCGAACGGGCACTCCGAGCCACCAAAGAAGCATGGCGTGCGGCTACAGCTGCCACACGATAGCGCTATCGCGGATCGTGGTGCTTTTGCGGTACTTGTCTAACAAACCCAGTTCACTGTCGGCACCATTCTATGCTCGGTTGCCCGTGATTTTACTGTCTTGCTTACTGGACGGTCCATTCAGGGTATTGGTGGTGGTGGCATCATCACTATCACTCAGGTGATCTTCTGCGACATTGTACCGTTGAGGCAGCGACCAAAATACTTCGCCATGGTCCTTGGTTCCTGGTCCATTGGAAGCATAGTTGGGCCGGTAGTGGGCGGTTCTCTGGTTGAGAATGCTTCGTGGCGCTGGTGAGTTGTACTTGGTGCTTGAAATGAGCTCCACTAACATCACCAGGTGCTTCCATATCAACTACCCATTTTGCGGTATTGGTTTCATCGTCGCCGGCTGGTTCGTTCGCATGAACGCTACTGCACAGCTTACAATCCTCCGAAAGTTAAAGCAGACCGACTGGCTTGGCGCCCTCCTGTTCGTCGGCAGTTTCACCAGCTTCCTCATCGGTCTCTCTTTCGGTGGTGTCCAACATCCCTGGACCTCCGCCGCTACGCTTGCGCCTATCATCGTGGGTATCGCAGGCATAGCTGCTTTCCTCGGTTGGCAGGTGTACAGGAAGCCGTACAGCCTCCTGCCTATGTCGATCTTCTACAACTGGTCAGCTATCTCCGCATTCTACTGTGCTGTAGTCAATGGCCTCGTCGTAAGTGCTATCCAAAACGACAGTAAGCTCACGCTAATAAATCCCAGCTCTTCACAGCTCTCTACTACATTCCCTTCTTCTTCATGACTGTTCGTGGCTCATCGCCGACCAATGCGGGCATCGAACTATTTCCAGCTGTCTGCTTCCTCATCCCCGGTTCTATCGTTGTGGCCGTGTTGACCGCAAGGCTTGGACGATTCAGATGGGCAATCTGGCTTGGCTGGGCCATCACAACGATTGCTTGTGGCCTCTTTATCATCTTCGACCTTCACACTAGACTAGTCGTCATTGCCGTAGCCCTCGCTTTGTTCGGTATTGGCTCGGGCATGGTTTTGACCAGCGTCAATGTTGGCATTCAAGCCATCTCCAAGGTCGAAGACTGTGCTATTGCCGCAAGCATGTATGGGTTCTTCCGCAGCCTTGGTATGCCTATTGGTGTCGCAGTAAGTTAACTCCGATTCCTCCGATACTGAGACTGACATTCACTAGCTGTCTGGTACTGTTTTCCAGAACGCCATGTCAAGCAGGCTGCTGGCGCTTGGTCTTCCCACACAGATCGCTCACGACTCCGAGCAATATGTCTTCAGGCTCCGAGTCATGGCAGAAGGTGCCGAGAAGACGACGATTCTCGAGTCTTACATGCATGGATTCAACTCCGTCTTCATCTTCATGACGGCTGTATCAGCAAGCGCCTTAATCGCCAGCTTCGTGATCCGCAAGTTTAGCATGGACAAGATCTTGCTTACCGCGTTCTCAGTCAGAGACTGACGAGATAGAGCCTCGGTCTCCGTTCCTTTCCTGACTCGTTTCCTCTTCTTCCTAGTCTAGCTGTCTTCTTTTTGTATTTACCATGATACCCACTCCAATAGACATTATCACCTTCAACGCACGATTCATCCAAATGATGCCGAAGCTCCGCTATACGGTCGTCGGTCCTTCGAAGTCGTGTCGTAGAAAGATGTGGCGGGAGGGGTCGAGGGTGATCACGCACCTTCGTAGAGATCTTCAACACGCTAGCACAGAACGTCGGCAGGCATCTGCTTTACCATCCCAACGCTCACGACACGCGCCCTCCACTGCCCTAGACCTTGCCACATTTAGTGATCTTCTCGATAGTAAACGACGATCACTACCGTTGGCCCCTTTTGCTCCCTACCTCGCCTTATTGCCCAGTGCCGTCTTACCTTTTCAGCTAGATGAGCTGGGTATGAGGACAGAACAACGTACCCGCTCACATCCCGACCCTGGTTAAACCGTTGGCGATGAGGTAGACACGACAGGCGATACTCAATGCCGCGAAACACGCTAGCCTGTAACTCGGTATCTAGCAATTTCGATTAACGTGCGAAAACCACAGTCTTATCCTCCTTCCTGTCTCGGGGCAATACTCCTTACACATCGTCTCATGTTGATCCATGGCGCAACAAAGCGGGCAATTGTCAATACGACATTGCTCAGTGGCAGCTGTGCAACCTTGCGATTTTCGCGCTGAGCGCTATCCAATCAAAGCAGCGCCGGTCAGCGCGCCACAATGACTGGTCCCTCGTGTCGAAAGCAAATTCGTCGCCGTTACCTTATCTATCACTTGCTAGCTGAACACCAGTACACTTCGGGCAACGGAGAGCGTTCTGAGCGACCTCATCGGTCGCGTATCTCGAGGTGGGCCGGAGGCTGTGGTCCGAAGTCGGTGCAGTGACATTCAGACGCCCGTAACGGCGAGAACGCTACCATGTGCTGAATATTCAACGCGTCACTCAGGAACCGGCTGCATGACCCCTTACAAGGGCCTGGCGCGCCATAAGCCTCCAGCAGTATACGCTGTGTGCCTGGCGACTCTCTTCTAATCCAAGGCCCGTGCGATCGTTCGCTTCGCACCGGGCTGCCGGGCAGGCCTGAGGAGGTTCACCTGAGACTTAGCCATGAACGCCTGAAATAACCTCTTGCAACGCACGGAGACGACTGTAGCCAGCGTCATTCAATCCAACGTCTCCGAGATCCATCGTTCGTTGCTCTCCTGGCCTCTGAGCACCCTGTGCACATCAAACACGTTACATGCTTTACATCTTGGCGCACTGTCGCAACCTCAGCCTTGCCCCAACTTTGGGTTCGTAACAGGGATTAGGTCATACTACCGCAGGGGCTCGAGCACCTCTGCGGCCAGCCCTCCGTTTTAGCTTCTTCCATGGCTTTTCCAGAACAATTCCCACCCGCGCTCCCCGCTGCAATCTGGTGATGTGATATAACAACCTCGTTGCGCCAACACTAGCTGATGCCTGTCCGGGGAGACGTTCGTCCATTTCTAACCCCTCGCATCTACCGGATCCTACCTGGGTACCCTCCTTTCCTCTCTTTCTTCTACGAATGCATAGCACTTTATTACCAGACGGTTCTATTCAAGACTCGGATTGTGTTCGGTCGCATAACGGTGTTTTCGGCATGTTCAGAGGAGCCGTTTGTAGATCTGGTTCCTGCTAGTCACTCGGGGTTTTCACAATATGGAAGACCAGGTCGACATTCCGGAGGAGTCGATGCGGCATATCGAGGCTTTGCTGGCAAGACATCCCCCGCAGATGATTCAGAGGATGTTCGCACAGACGATGGAATCTCGTAGGCTACAAATTTCAACTATTTTCTATGGAGCTAAGATTTAATAGGTCGCAACTCCATATCATCTCTCGCGTCTACGAACACCACAGCAACGAGCTCTACGTCATCGTCCGGCTCATCATGGCGGTCTCGACTATCGATCGCGTCGTCATTTTCCATCTCCACCGGGAGCAGTGCTGCCTCTGTTGCCTCGTCAGGTTCTTCACGCTTTAGGATGAGGAGAGCAGAGCCTCGTTCTTATCCAGCCGGTCTCGACACCACGCCTATTTCTGCCATGCTGACGCCTGCCTCTGACATTAGCAGCCCACTTGATAGTCACGTTGAGCACAGTGTCACGCCCACAGACGACGTTAGCATTTCCTCGCCCAATTTGTTCCCAGATGAGAAGATTCAGAGTCATCCAGGCGAATCGTACATGTTCTGTACCTACTGTGCCGAACAGAAATCTCTCAAGACTTTCAAGGCGAAGTCCGACTGGAAGAAACACGAAGCAAGAATGCACGAGACTGGCGAAGATTGGGCCTGCGTTGTGAACGGATGCAGCCGCATCTTTGATCGTCAGAAGGATTTCATCAAGCATCATCAACGCTATCACTCCGGTCGACCGCTGCCATCATTGACAGACATTGGCATCACTCTTTTGCCTAGAAGAGTTTTTGGATGTGGTTTTGACAAATGCAAAGAGGTGAGTATTGGCTGGGACGAACGGTGCGATCACATTGCCAAACACATGAAGAACGGCGCAACATCCGAGCAGTGGAAGTACTCGAATGTGATACGCAATCTGATCCGACAAGAAGCGCTACATGAGACTTGGAAGGAGATCATTGCTTGTCTCGACGAACGTCTGAAGGAGAATCGTGCGCAAATCAGCTGGTGCCCGGACAACACCAGAGTCCTGCGACAGAAACTACAGTGCTGTGATCTCAGGCCGAGTCGAGAAGAGGTACTCATTACAGCTTTGAGTCTTCGGTCTGATATCGTCGTGGATCTTGGTCATCAGCAGGTGCCAGCAGGCTTCGTCACACCCAGTAGAGACTCGGTCCCAAATGTTGACAAGTTGTCACGCGAGCAGCGAATGCAGATCTTGATTGGCCACTCGAATGTACAGCTGTCTCGGACCAGGCTGGCAAGTCTGAACGCTGCCCTACTCGGCGTCACGACCCATACACCCAACTACCATTGTGGGTCGTCACCTTTTGGCGAATCAAATTCTCCTACAGTTGACACAAGTGAGCGTCGTATCAGCTATATGGATATAGACCCGGGAAATTATCTGGATGTCGCACAGCCGCATATACCAGACATGCACCTTAATTTGAGTGCACCTCAGATCCACACTCCAGTCCAGGATAATGAGCAGCAAATGCAGCAGCAAACAAGCGACTACTTGGATCAGAGCAAGACCCCTCCAAATCCACTTGGGTGGTACTACCCGAGCTACTTCGATGCTGCGCCTCAGTTCGAGGAGTCTCAATACTACGACCGGCCATCCCTCGGGCAGATGATATCCAAACCACTGCACAAGATCGGCAACCGCCTGAGCACATCAAGAAACAGCTCGCGCCCGACATCCCACGCCGAACAAAGCCCCGGGGGAATGAACGTCGAGTTCGCGATCCAAAACCCCGTGGCGGCGCTCAGCATGCGCAACCTGCAAGCCTCGATCCAGACGCAGCAGCAACTCAACGCCGAGCAGCACTACCAACACCAGCACTCGCACCACCAGCAGCCCGCGCCCCAGCAAACCCTCGCCCAACCGCAACCCCAGCACTTCCGCAACACCGCCCAGATGCAGGACCAGCTTCACATGTTCACGACGCACATCCAGCAATGATCACGACCCGCAGTTCCGGCATCCAGCGCGCATTAGACGTCTCCTATGTCCTCTCTTTCCTTCTCATGTGGTTTCGTATGTGGTTCTCATTGATACCCCCGTGCTCCGGCACAATGATAGACATGTATTGTAATGTACTCTGCGTAGAGAATAGAGCCGCAAGGCAGGTCTCGACATTCCAGGCACTGTCTCATCGCGTTCGTGCCTGTCTCCGTGCACTCGCTGAACGTCCATGTGTGTTTCGTCGGCCCGCGGTCCCGCTCCCGTTATGGCGTGGCCGCTTGGGGGTCTGTGGTGATGACGTCGATGGGTCGCCTTGATTGTGGTGTCGCCCAATTAAGCATCCCTTTTGATAGGGTGGTCCCGACGCCAGTGACCCTTGCGATGCCCTGGCCGCTTTGCATTCCTGCAATTAGCCTATACCTTTATAAGTAGCCGTCGTGTTGGTGTGTGTTTCATGTGACAAGCTATTACAAAGGACATACATAGGCATGCCGCAACAAACCGAAGTGACATTCCAAATCTCTTTACTGGGTCTGTGAGAAACCGCGGGTTGCTGGATGATGTACAGAACCTCCAGTCGCCTTGTCATGTTCGTTGTTGTACAGTCGGGAGCGATTGGGCATGAGGTTTTGCGAGACATCAGCGGCGGCTATGAGGTTGAGAGGAGGGATGTAAGTGTGTCCAAAATCTGGTGACATTGGTCGACCTGAGCAGAAGTGGAGTCCTATGTCGGCTCCTATTTCACAGGGCGTGCAGTGATAAGCGACGAGGAAAGAATCAGAGATTTAACAGTGGTCTGCAGGAATAACGATTATGTACTTATAGACATGTATGTTGCTGCCTTACGAAAAATGGTACAGAAAATCGCAACACCATGGAATCTCCATAGTCCGGTCGTTTGCAGAAAGAGACGATATCTTGCCATTTCCAAGTAGACCACGCAATGCTACGCTAAAGGCACGACGTAACTCATCTATGTCTCACCACTATCTACCCATCCTAAAACCGATCTCCGTCCTCTTGTCATCGGTCAAGCGTCCCCACTCGAGCAGTAGCCGGAACATGTAGACTTCCATGTCCTCCTTCCTCAAGACCTTTTCTGTCCAGACCTTACCCTGGCGCGCGATGGCTTCAGCCTCCTTCGGCCTCCCTTCCATCATTC
Source organism: Boeremia lycopersici (assembly GCA_022609225.1). Taxonomy (NCBI): domain Eukaryota; kingdom Fungi; phylum Ascomycota; class Dothideomycetes; order Pleosporales; family Didymellaceae; genus Boeremia; species Boeremia lycopersici. The sequence continues at coordinate 106,527 of JAGKPY010000029.1, forward strand.
TCTTGCTCCTTTCTTCAACGCCATAGCCGCCGAAGTAGGCGACAATAGAGAAGAGATCATGGAGTCTCAGGTCGACGGGTACAAAGTGCTTCCAAGCAACCAGGCGATCGTCATACCATTCACGGAATATGCCAGATTTGAGAACGACAGAGTTCGTTTGCAGGAAAGGGAGAAAGTGACGCGAGAAGCCGGCGCCATCAGCATCGAAGAGATACTTGTAGCGCCAATGTTGTCTGATGTCAATACCATCGGCAGCCTTGAACTCGCGAGACTGATCGATGCAATCTTGACCAGTGCAGTGCTCGAGCTCGGTGAATTGAGCGTCGATCTTTGTTTCCAGCAAATTCTTAACGTCGGACCTGCGCTTCATGATGTACTCGAGTTTGTCGGTATGATCACCTTTAGGGAGGAACATAGGCAGCCTGGCAGTCGTGTTGAAGTTTAAATAGTGCACGAGACGTTGGCGAAGCATGCCCTTCCAGGTTCCAGTTGTGCTTATACCTTCTTCTGCAGGACCGCGCCAGAAGAGGATATCCTCCTTCTGCTGGAAAGGAGGATCAGGGTACTTTTCGTCGAAATCGTACTTCGATTTTCCTAGGTAGTTCCACGGCGAGGGGTATCGAATATCAACGAATCCGGCGGCACGACTCTGGCTGAAGATTGGAACGATGCCGTGGGTGGCTGCAAGATTCGCTGGACTGAGATAGACGCCGTGAAGGTTTGCGACGTCCGGTTGGTGGCACAAGTCCGCAGCCATGCTCCAATTTGACACGAAAGCGCCCATAGAGTGTGGTGTACTACAAGTGTGACAGAAAATCTTCGTGTTCCAATGACGCTCCTTGCGCGCGCGAGATTCGGGAGAACACGCCACGGAACCATGTGTCTGGAAAGAGGGCTTGGGTTGAGCATTCTCGAAAAAATGTGGATCGTTCCGTATGTTGTCAACGTTGGGCCATCTGTCTGCACGGTCAACACTAAAGTCAAGTCGGGCGCGAGACGGATCAGGACTGGGGTATCGTTGCGGATTGCTAAGGGCGTTTTGTAGGCGATTGAAGGGTACTGCGACACGGGGCTCGCTGCCTAGGTTGAAGGCAAGATCCATGTCGGGAAGAAACTCCGCAAAGTGCTTGACCATGCTGGTCGCGCCATCAAGGACCCATTGCTGTTCTTCAGGTGCACCACCGAGTACATCTGCCGACCCACCGCGGATGCGTATACCACCCACATCTCGATGCGTAGCCAACACAGTAGCTGTACGCAATCGCAGGTCATCCGGAGTGTACGAAGAGTACAGAGCGAGGTCTTCTTCAATGCTATCGTAATCGTCGATTACGATCGAGTTCCGTGCGACGGCAAATTGGTACCACTGGTCGAAATTCGGCGGAGGGTCTCGTTTGTAGCGCTGCTGATAGTTTACAATGGCCTGAGCAAGTGACTGGCTACGATGGGCTTGCGACGCCCATTGTTCGTGCTGGATACTTGCTTGCTCAATCAGCGTTTTGATGGGGTGTTCAAGGATGGGTTCTTGTCGACGGTAGACAACAACGCCGACTGAAAAACTTATAAGCAGGAGAACCAAAGTTGCCGACTGGTTCCTGCCCAGCCGGACCGGCACGGTGAGGCGTATACGGGACTCAATGTTGGTATCTGTGACCAGATGCAAGATAAGCGCAATGGTAAGCAAAGTCAAGCAAAGCACAAGGCTAACTGTAGACTTTGGTGGAAATGCGTGGGACGCGCCGGTCCCAAGTGTTCGAAGAACGCCGATGTATGCAGAAGAAAATGCAACACTGAGCACTGCACTCATAACGCCGTATAACCGTGCCTGCTAGGTCAGCTTTTGCTCTTGGTTAGTGAACGAGGGATCATGACATACCGATTTGAGAAAACAAAATGTCATAAAGGGTATCATCAACGACAAACGCAACAAACCAAAAAGATACTCGGATGGCAACGAGAGCATCCACTCGCGGTGCTCCGGCATGGCAGGGTATACAACAATGCCAGTAACAACAAGAACTAACGATGAAGCCTGAGAGCGCGTTAGCAACTAGAACACTACCAGAGTCGTGTCACATACAATGAAGGTCAAGCCAATCAAGAAATTGTTCGATGTACCATCCTCAAGCCGGATAGACCAGTCGTCGACTGGAGAAATGCCATCATCGACCAGACGGTACAGTATTTGAACAATGACAGTGTCCAGCACAAACCCCACAAACTGAAGGGTAGGTATGAGGGCCGCGGACGAGTTCGAGACCGGGCAGATGTAGGTTGATCGCAGCGCGCTGGTCTTGATCAGGACAAGGAAGCTGCTTATGGAAAGCAGAACAGAAGGGACGATATAGCGTGTGGCGTCGCTATAGGTGAAGGTCAACACTCTTTCGAACAGCGTCTTTGGTCGTGAGTCAGCGCTCCAGGCGGGGTACTGGGGTTGAGAAGGGCGCCGGATGCTGTGGTAGAGCGCGAGGACGACAGGGAGGAATGTCTGTCGCAGAGTAAGTAAGTCACATGTTGACCGGGCCATCTAATACACACCACAGCTGAAGGACCGCTGCACTCGACGTCTTTTGTCACGCGGTAGAAGACACCAATGCGGCCGCAGATTGCGAACAGCAGCACCGCGAGGAGTGCACCGACTGCCCTGATACTCGACGACTTCCTGCGACCAACAAGCCCTGCCTCGTTCCATTGTTGCTCGGGGTGATGTCTGCTATGGGCGTCGTTGAGAGGTATCGCGACATATCGCGCGGGCAGCTGTGGCTGGTGCGGTCGGCCGGGCCAGGCTTCAACTGCGACAACGAGCAGGCCGGTAAGTAGCAGCACAACGCAGGTGGTATGTAGGGGCTTGTCGAGGGCGAAGGAGTACTCTATGGGTGTCGCAGTAGACAGGTAACTGCTTGCTAGTATAAGGCCGCTGAGGAGCACCGTCAGCAATTGTCAGAGCACTTCACGGCCATGTCGCACTAGGCACCTACCACGGAAAGAAGAGCGCCTTCTTGTCCATGACCGCCGCATTGCTTGTGGGCGCACTCTATGGCTGCGGTACGGCGCAGCAGAAGTAGCGAGAGACACTGTACATCGTCTTGGGGTGGAAGAAGTAGACAGTGCTGCACGCTGAGGTGTGAGCTGCCTGGGGCTTGCGTCCTGCGCCTCAACCCATACGCTAGGGACAGACGCACTGGGCGGGGAACACAGCCTCATGGAGGCTAGCGGCTCGTTCGGCAGCCGTTTCGAATACGCGTGGATACGCAGACGCCAAAGGAGCCTTTCTTTCAAGCCATTATGGGGCACTACGTTTGGTGCCCCGACAATGCCTCGTGAGTGGCAGCCGTCAGGCTCTGTCGCGTTGTTGATTCAGCGACGATCCCAGGAACGCGCCTTCCTGGTCATCACCCAGCACGGCAATCGCGGCACGGTACGGAAGGAACGACCACAAGAATTGTGGGGGAGGCGAATATTTAGAATCTATTCAAAGCTTGGTACGAAGTACAACAAATGCTGTCGACTATTTAGGGGTATTATTGCGCGGCTTCATGTGCGTGATCCTACTGCTCCCAGGCACCAGCTATTTGACAAAGCGAATCATGCAAGAAGGATAAATATCTCCGTAGGACGCCTGCTTGTTAGAGCGCACGCGAATGAATGAGTAATTCAGCTGTAGCTTAGCAATGTGTTTGCTACGATAAACCGGGTTAGATCTAAGCGCAAAAGTAGGTACCAGACGTGTCTGGGTACAATGCTCCTTCATCTCGTATTTCTAGGCCACGCGGCGTCATCGTCCCCTCAAATCCTCTTCTCGTCATCATGCACTGCCTCAGTCTGCAGCGGAGACCTATCCTTTGAGCCATACCCATTTTGCTTCTCCGGATCGCTGGCCCCAACATCTTCAATGCCAACCTTGGTCTCATGAAAGCTATCCGCGATGTTTCGGTAAGCCGGCACAAAATTGACACAGATCGGGTACGACCAAGCAGCAATGAAAAACACCAATGGCACAACCATCGCGAAGGCAGTCGGCGAATAGCCAGTTGCAATGTTTACTTGACCTCGAGAGTCTGCTGCCACAAACAGGAGTGGGGGCACCACTGCACCGCCTGACACACCAGCTACGATGAAGCCGGAACCGCGCTTCGAGTACTTGCCCAGTCCTCGCATACCCAGAGCCACGATGGTAGGGAAGATGATGGATTCGAAGAACAGCACAATGAACAGCATGCTCATTCCAGTGTTGCCGCGCTCGGTCATGGCAGGAATCAAGAAGATACTATCAGCTGTCAGCAACACCATCGACATCAGTGCGTAAATCTGCTTACATGCAACACGTCATGAAGACAAGGAATGTCCAACGAGGCTTTACAAACTTCATGATTGCTGAACCAACAAAGCGACCGAGTGTGAAGGTGCCTTGGGCGCCAGCTAAGAAGCGTGCAGCATCCGCATTGCTCGTAGCCTGCGGCACCCCATTCACGTAGCTACCAACTCGTGATTCAGTAACGTAGTTGATGAAAGCTCCCGCAATGCCTACTTGCGCTCCAGTGTAGCAGAACTGAGCGAAAGTGGCGTGGAAGAGACGATATTGCTTCTTGAAAGGCTTGATGTCGGTGCCTGCGTTCGCGACCTCTGCCTGGAATGCCATATCGGCATCTGTAATTTCGGGAATCTTTCACCGAGTTAGCCCCAAGCTCGACTACTGGAGTAACCCGACTTACGGTAGCAAAGTAGAACACTACTGCGAGAACGTAGACGAAGCACGCAATCGCAAGATACACCCACTGCACATTCCTCAGCGCCTCAGAGCCTTCACCCACATCCCTAAAGAAGACGTAGGAACCGAGCACAGGCGCAACCACACTCCCGATACCGTTGAAAGCCTGCGCAAGATTGATACGAAGTTCCGAGTATTTGGGAGGCCCGCACACAGCCACTAAAACACCGTTAGCCATGCTGTCTCCACAAGAACCCTGCATGTCGACCACTCACGGTATGGGTTTGCCGCCGTCTCAAGGGAGCCCAGTCCGTTTCCAATCACAAAGGTGGCTGCACAGAAGCCGCCGAACGAACGGTACACAAGACATGGCCAGGTCAGAAGCGCGCCCGTGCCAAATAGAAATAGACCCCAGATGAAGACTGCCTTGTAGCCCCAGTGCCTGAGCAGCCAATTGGCGTGGCCGAGTGAAGCAAGCGGGTAAGCTCCAAAGTAAGCTGCCTGCAGCCCCGAAGAGCGGGCGCGCGTGATGCCGAGCTCGACTTGGAAGTGCTTGTTCAGGGTATCGATGAGACCGTATGAAAATCCCTGGGGATCCGTTAGAGGCAGTTGTTCGAAACCTGGATGTACACTTACCCAGAGGAAGAAAAGGATAGTGACCAAACAAAGCGGCAAGATCGAGGCTCGCAGAGTAAGCTCCGAAGCACTGGTGCGCTGGTCATCGCGAGTGCGCAGGGTTGGTCTCTTGAAGAACCCCATGTTGCCAATTCACGTTCTGGTTGACGATAGGAATCCGCATGAATGTGCGGAGGCTCTACTTCAAGTACTGCCGTGTTCCAAGACGTTCGGTGACGATCTCACTTGCACCATGCGCATGCCAACCGTTTTCCCATCCCTGTCGTCGTGCTGCCGCCGTTGCTACAGGTCAAATGCTACCGCGGCAGTTGCAACCCAAGCCCTAGCTAGGCCAAGACTGGGGTAGGTTCTGGGGTATATACCGCGGGGATCGCCATTTGCGTTGCTGCTGAGGGCATAGCGCCTGAGGCAGGTCGGGGTAAGTGGAGACCGAACGCTGGTGGGGTGACGCAACCTGCAGCGGCCTCGTGACCGGCAACATGCACTCTACGACGTCGCGTCAAGTATCGGACGTTTGGAACGGGCACAACCACGATACCGACATGTAGTGGTTCTGCGATCCAGGGTACACAAACCATGGAATGCCGAGTCGATGACGGCCTGAGTCCACACTCTTTTGGCCGCTCTGCAGCCCGCTCGCACTGCTACATAGACCCTGGTAGCCATGGTGCCACGGTACTGCTTTTTGAAGGCCATATATACCTACTCACTAGATCCCATGACTGAACACATAGCAACCTACTTGTTTACAGAGCTCATCATCACCTTAAGACAAATGCCGCACACTCCAACCCGTACCAAAGTCACAAACCACTCTCACGATCCTTCCTGACCTCTGCCCGCCATCTGACGCTTTAACTTACAACCCCAAACCCCTGCACAAATCAAATCTGCGGAACAAACCCTACCAAAATGCCAGCACGAACCGCCTTCCAACAACTCCACGACTTCGTCCTACGCTGCAAAGTCCGCATAGGATTGAACACCATAACCGACATGCAAGTCATCGAGGGCGTCATGCTGCGCACCTGGGCTGAGACGCGCGAGGATGCTGAGCCTGCTCTGGCTGCATCTTGTTGAGAGCGTGTTCCTTGAGAGCGAGCAAGTTGTCTCATTAACGTGGCCGGATCATTCATTGGGCTCGAGGATGGCGTTCAGCAGCCGCGAACTACCACGGGATTCGAGAGAACGGGACTACAGGCCGGACGAGTCTGTTGGTGGCAAGGGCTGTGCCATGTCGCGGCATCAAACCAGCTTCTGTTCAGCATCGGCTTCATTTTGAAACTCTGGCATGGATGGAAATCTAGACGACTATTGCAACCGCATCCCCAACGATCCTAGGGGCAGCCTGCGTTAAGTACGCCTGCACATCGCAGTTTCGAGAGGTCGACGGCATCAGGTCCTGATCGATATGGGAGGGTTCGATACTGCGGGCTGGAGATGTATTTTGACCGAGACCCAGCTAACCTTATTTCAACCCAACTGAAGCCAGAGTCAAGTCAGGACAGCTCAAGTAGCGTGGACGAGACTGAGGATTATTAGTCGCGCATGGCCATCTGGAACTCGGATCTGTTGACTGAGAGATGCGGATTCAGTCTAAATCGAACCGGTACTCACGTTGCTAGTTGTATGCGTTTATGGAGTGCTTGTAATGTTTGTGTCTTTCGTGTGTACCGATGCATTTCCATCTATCGAACGCTCTATGATGCATTTCTCAACCAAGTTGCAGTTCACTGAAGATCAGACCGGCTGCCTCCAAGTCCAAGGCCTCTTAGACTGACCACTGTCTTACAACACGCCGCTTTCCGCGCCCGCCTTCGGACGTCGGAAAGGATGCGCCTCAGTATTGAACACCCAGTCGTCGAGACTTATCATATCGGGGCGGCTGAAAATGAGGTAGAAATATTTCAATGTCTCAGCCGTCCAGAAGCTCTCCATCTTGTCCTCCAAATTCCCCTGCCTTACCGTCGCCGGTTCATGCCCGCGAAATCTCTGCCCGACAGTATATTGTTCGGCGCCAAAGTCGGTCTGGCCGGTAACGTCGAGCAGCTGCCCGTTGGCGTACGGTGTGCGACTGTTTGCGACAATGGATGTGAACATGTCCCATGCGCTGTCGATGTAGTCTTGCTTGCCGGTGATGCGGTGCAAGATGAATACGGACTCGATGGCTTCTGGTCTCAACAGATATCGTTTGTCGCGGATGCTTGTCCAGCCTCGTGGTAAACCCTTGTCCAGCGCTATCTGCTCTGCATCTTGGCTGTATCGGCTGCCGTAACTGTACATGATCTTGTCTTGCCACGCTGTCTCATTCCATTTGCACTCTGTGCGGCTTTTGCAAGGCAACATCTTGAAGATTTCGGGTGAGACGCCAGTGGGCATTGCGGCGTAGGCGTAGATGCATCCTCTGGTCAACTTCTCGCCGATCTCAACATGAGATGGGGAGGAGAAGAGTCGGCCTGCCAGCCCAAACATGCCGCCAGTAAAACAAGTCAAGTGTTGCATTTCTGGGTCGAGAGTAACTTCGGTGGGCCGCGAGGAGTGTACATCACCACAGAACAAAAGATCTTTGCTGAGTTCTTCATCCTGAAGCTGGGGTCGGAAAAGCATGTGCTCATCGATCTTCACTGCAGAATCAGTGTACAGTTTCTGGTACACAGGTTCGAGGCCACCAAGCAAGGCGTGCATCTTGGGGAAGTACTCGTACGTGCTGTCAGCGAGGGCGCCGAGGGAGAAGAAACGGCTCTGGTTGAACTGTTCTTTGCGCGCATTCAGCGTAGTGGGCCAGAGACCTGGTATGCGCGTCGTATCTTGAGTACGATCGAGGAGTGTAGTGATGCGAGCTACAGCGTCGTAGTACTTCGATTGCTGGGTGATCTGAGCTAGACGTGTAAACTCCATAGTCAACGATCCGAGACAGGCGAAGCAAATGCTGGTCTCAGACGTGGGAGGTAGACCCTCAGGATCCTTTGCTTTCTCTATATCCAGCCACCCTGTGGGTGTGTGATTCTCGGTGTCAAAAGCACGGTAGAGCATCTCGCCGAGCTGTATGGCCTTCTCCAGCAGAACAGGCTCTTGGCTCAGATCGTAGGCGCTGAGCATGCCGCCCAGGTACCGAATCGTCGTCTCGAAAACACTGATAGTCTTCATGTCTGACTTGCCAAAGTCAATAGCTGAAACAGCCTGCACACCTTCGTAGAACTCTTCTTTTAATCCCATGATCCAAAGCGTATCCAGAGAGTCCACCAGCGTCGCACCCCACCCGCCGAAAGACTTGAGGCCCGTCCCTGTTATGGGTTTGAGCTCATCTTCTGCCCAGGCATACGCACGATAGCTGTCCCAGCTACGCTTGAACTCATCCCGTACTGCGACTCTCTGTATCTCTCTTCGGTCTCTCTGCGCTCTCGTCTCGGGTGGGAAGTTGAACTGCACCCGCGGTAGTGCTCGAGGTTGCCCCTGCGGTAGAGGTGTGTAGGTGTCGATTACATTTCGAAGAGGAGCGGTCCTCCAATCATACGATTGCCGAGATTTGAATGAAGAGAAGCTCGGACGATCATTCATGTAAGCTTCGTGGTCTTCGAAGGATATCGCAAGGGTATCGATCGGTGCGCAGAACCAGGTGTAGTATGCGCCGAGTGCAGCAGCTCCTAGAATAATGTATGTAAGGACTCGCTGGTGCTGGCGCGACATTTTGGGATTGCCTGCTACATTGCGAGGTAGTTTGATCCTGCGCATCGTCAGGCAGACCGGCAGGGCAATGTCGGTTGTGCGGCTGCTGTAAGAGAAGCAAGGTATCAAGAAGCTGCGACGGTGCCGGCACCTTTACGAGTCAAGATGAATATAGACTGGGAAATAAAGAGCAAAACAACAAGGTAGACCTGCTAGAAGAGAAGATGCTACCGTGACCGCTCCAAGTCGGTGTTAGAGACAGGATAACCTGGCGCATCATTTATTCAGGAGAGGCACTCGCCAAGAGGAATCATTGCCGAATCAAGGAAGGAACTACGTCTGAACGCGATTACAGTGGATAACTATCCCCAGGCATTATAGCGCTCTGGACAGATGCGTCTCGGAGTGTGAGTCGCGCTCGAAGTAGGTACACATCTGAGGGGAAATGTCGCGGTTTGGGCGACGCGCTTTAGCGTGCTTTGAAACCGGCTCGCTTACCCTCGAGGAAATGCTTGAGCCTGTTCATCGCTCGGCATCACGATGCACGTCTACCAAAGCGTTTGACTCTGACTTTGATCGTACTCGATCTAGTCGTCACTGCGCGTTCTATGTGACCCGATGTACTTGTAAAGCTGGTTTATTTTGTCTAACCTTTCTCCGTCTCAAAGCAACATTGCTACACTTGACTTGCATGGCTTGTCATGTGAGCCCCAACGTAACAGTCGTAAATCGTCTTTAGAATGAGTGGGCTTCGGTCATGTTCCGATTGCATCCTCTTCGGCCCATAGTCTAGTCGCTGGCCTTGTACTTCGCCCTGTACTCATCCAATCTCTTGATATCGTCGTCGCTGCCTTGTGCCCGCAGGAACGCAACGATATCATCCAATGTCAAGATGGAGAGTACAGGAATACCGTACTGCTTCCTGACTTCGCCGATAGCACTGGGTCCCGGCTTGCCATCATGGTCGTTCTCAGTGGGGGTCTTCTCTTGCCTGTCGAACGCAACGATGATGCCGACCAGCTCGCCACCTTCGCTCTTGATAATGTCGATGGCCTCTCTGATAGCAGTTCCAGCAGTGATGACGTCGTCAATGATAACAATCTTCTGGCCCTTGAGCGAGGCACCGACAATGTTGCCGCCCTCGCCGTGAGTCTTGGCCTCCTTGCGGTTGAAGCTGTAGCTCTTCTTGCCGTACTTTGCAACGTCCAGATCGGCGAGCTTGTCGATGGTTGTGGCAGCGAGCGGGATGCCCTTGTAGGCTGGGCCGAAGAGGACGTCAAAGTCGAATGAAGAATCGGCATCGCCATGAGCCTTCATGGACTGGGCATATGCCAACGACATTGACCGCAGCAGATCGGCCCTGTGGAAGAGTCCCGCATTGAAAAAGTAAGGCGAGACGCGCTTGGACTTGAGGGTGAAAGTGCCAAACTTGAGTGCGCCGGCAGAGACGCAAGTCTCGAGGAAGTTTTTCTTGTAATCTGGAAGGGCCATTGTGTGTAATCCTTTATGTATCTGGTGTGGTGTTGAGGTTCTCTCGTGCAGTTCTTCCTTTCCGACCTTCGGAATGGAGACAGACACTTCTCGAAAGTGGCAGGGATCAATGCGCTAGCGCGATGATTGAACTTTTATGACCACCATACGCCAGCACCGCCGACGCCCGTAACCGAGTCGCCATCGCCCGCGCATCTGTGCTCCGTGTATCTCTATCTCTTAATATCGGTCGCTCCTCTCCTCTGGCATTTTTCGGCGTTAGGAGATACCCACGAGCTGATTGATCGCGCGGCGCAACTACAACCACATCCACAGCACATCCCAGTCCAGCACCGTCATCATGGGCGTGTAAGTTCCACCGACATTCGACGTGATCTTGCATGTTTACTCATGCATCTACAGTTGGGATCTCTTCACCGGCAAGAAGGCCACCGCGACCGACTCGCAATCGCCGCAAGAACCACACGACAACTTCTCAGCCTCGCCGGCGCCCTCCACACCTTTCGACCCTACAACCGCCATTCAGAGCCCTTCAGACTTCATCCTCGACCCGTCGCAATTACATCCTCTCGCCGGCCTGAACCAAGACACCCTTGATTACCTCTCGCTTGAGGAATCCGCGTCCGTAGACCACTCCGCGCTCCCCAGTCGCGGCTGGTCAGACGACCTCTGTTATGGCACCGGCGTCAGCTACCTGACCGCGCTCACCATCGGCGGCGCATGGGGACTGTCTGAGGGACTGCAGAAGAACCCGGCCTCGATGCCGCCGCGATTGCGCATCAACGGCGTCCTGAACGCAGTCACAAGACGCGGGCCTTTCTTGGGCAACAGCGCCGGCGTCATCGCGCTGGTCTACAACGGCACCAACAGCACCATCGGCGCCCTCCGCGGCAAGCACGACCCCACCAACAGCGTCGTCGCGGGCGCCATCTCCGGCGCCATCTTCAAGAGCACCAGAGGGACACGGCCAATGGCCATCAGCGCGGGCATCTGCGCAACCGTCGCAGGAACATGGGCCGTGAGTCTCCTGCACAACCGACCCAAGCACACATACTAACCTCGCGCCAGATCACACGAAAGGTCTTCTTCGAGCCCGCCCCCGACGCATAAACCCACGACCCCCCGCAATCACCTTGAGCAGACGCCCTCAAAGCCGCACCCTTTCTCGCCCGTTTCGCTTCGATATCCGACCTTTTTGCATCGCGTTTGCTCGCTCGGCGTCCTTCCCCCCCCTCTCCCCACGGGCCCTGCGCCCCTGTACCATACTTGTGTCCACGGAGGAGTGCATGTTCGCTTAGACAGGAACGGGCGGTTGCCAGCTCCTTGGGTTCCAGAGCTTGTGCTGGCGTGTATTGTGTATTTATGTAAGACTTAGGGACGGCGCCGAATAATGCATATGAAACATGTCAAACTATGGCGTCTTGTTGACGTGCGGTGATTGTGTGTAGGTTTCGAGGCGGCTGGAGCGATTGGCAGTGTTTACGGTATTGAATGTTCCGAGTACGTCCAACATGCGTGTATGGGGGTGAAGACGTGCATAGTAGGATCCAATCGTATCAGCTGGCACAGTTGGTCGACAGAGTTTATCGCAAGCCACGCTCGCACAATAAATAGTATTTTGATAACACAAAGCTTCGGGTTGACCAGCTCCGTTGAGGGCACTGGTCGGGTATCTCAGAAAGCCATTCCTCCGCATATCTCTCCGCAGCTTGCAGCCGCCCTGTGCACGCCTTATATGCACACCCACCTCTCCACCCGTCCCCTTCCATTACGGTCATTATGGTCGTCAGGTTGAATAGACGCCTTCCAGATACTGTCATCTGCTTTTGAACATGTGATGCACATCCCGTGTGCTAGTTTTTGGTTCCCTGAACCGCCGCCAAAATCCGTATAATGATAAAAAGCCATAATTGTGAACACGCTTGTTGAGATGCGAGAAAAACATCGATGATAGAGTTAAAGATATCATGATGTCGTGAGATAGGAGAGTCCAAACGCCATGTATGTGCGAATCTTGCTGTGTTGAATGTAGGAAGATCGTAGGTTACCTAAAATGTTGGTTCAGTTGGAGACGGTGAGGTTTTTGACGCCGTTGGTGACTTCGAGGGCAGCTGCCTTCGCAGTCTCCAGGAGCGACTTCTCGTCCTTCAGGACTTCGGGCTTCTCGCCGTTTGCAGCGCCGTTCGTACCGTTGGTCTCCGCATGACCGTTGGTGAATCCGCTGTCAAGCTTCCTCTCCATGTTCTCAACCTTTAGGCCGTCGAAGATAGGGAAGATGCCGTTCATGACGTGGAAATCATTATGGACGATGTTGAGAAGGTACCAAGTGTCCATCACCTCGCTGATTACGTATCTAGCAGGGCTGACGCTGGGATGGCAGTTGGCCCAATCCTGGCCAAGACGGTAGAACTCGTCCTTCCAGGCGAGGAAACTGACTGTCTCGACGATAGTAGGCTGGACAATCTCTTTACCCGGGAATACACCCCAGGTAACGGCGTTGGGTCCCTCGTTGGGAGCGTTTGTCTTGAGATCGCCGTGCTTGTTGACTGCGTAGTAGGTGAACTCAGGGTCGCGCTCAATGCGCGTGATGACCTCGGCGATGTACTCGGGAGAGACAAGAACCTCGAGGTAGGACTTTTGGTAAACGTAACCGTTGCGTGGACCCCATCCGAATGTTGTATCAGACGACTTGACGCCGTTGACAGCAGGCTGCGAGTTGATGGTCAGGAAACCACGTCGGTTCAAGTCGGTGAGGTTCTGCTGGATTGCGTTGGCCTCCTCGGTGATGGCCTGTTCACTCCAAGGCAAGGACTCAAGGTCACCCTGCATGTAGCGTACGAAGAGATCCGAAATATCTTGAACCGAGGTGGGTGTGCCCCAGAGCTTGATGTTCTGCTCGTTTGTACCCTTCAAACCAACTCCGTAAGAGTCGAGTTCACCAAAAGCAGGCGAACGAGAATCTCCCCATCGACCGTTGGGAAACTCGTCCCAGTCTTGTGTACGAGCGACGTAAGAACGGTTGCGGTTGCGCCAGAAGATCGGTCGCACGTTCTCGTCGCGACGGTTGAGGCCCAGAGATGGTCGCCATGGAAGTGGCTTCTCCAGAGGGGACTCGACGTCAGGCAGCAATTCGAGGTCTTCGAGAACCATGCGCGTAGCTTGAGCCAGGTTCATGGTGTAGCTGACAGGTTAGCAAAGCCAATGTGAAGAGTGGGGCGGTACATACAAGTGCAAGTGCAAAATGCCCGCATCCACCAGCCTCCGACACATTTCCGCAACGAGTTCACTTCCGACCTCACGAACTTGTACGTCGTCGTTCTTGATGGGCTCCAGTGCCTCGGTCCACTTGGTCGGAACCTTGCAGCGAGTCCAGGTCGCTCGGCGAAGGAAAGCAGCGTGAGTGTGGATGGGCATAATGCCAGGAACAATGGGTACGTCAATGCCCTTGGCACGCACTTTCTCAACCCAGTCAAGGAAGACGTCGGTATCGTAGAACATCTGGGTAACGACAAAAGTAGCGCCTGCGTCAATCTTCTCCTTCAAGTGATCGATGAGCTGATCAACGTCGTCGTTGTCGTCGCACCCTTCCGCGTATGCCGCCACACCAATGTCGAAGTGGTTACCGTATCTGTCCTTGATGTATTTGACCAGATCTTTGGCGTAGCGGAAACCGCCCTGGGTCGCCTCCCACTTTTCTCTCTCACGCGGAGGATCGCCCCTCAGAGCGAGGATGTTGGTGCAGCCAGCCTGGTAAGCATCGTTGAGGGCTTCGTCGAGCTTCGATCGCTCCATGTCGGTACACGTGAGGTGCATAAGCGTCTCGAGCCCGTACACGGTCTGGGCGACCTTGACCATCTCGGTGGTCAACTTGGAGTGGCGGCCACCTGCGCCCCAGGTGATGTCGATGAATTGAGGGCCGAAGCCGTGCATGCGGTCCATGCGGTCGTAGAGGTTTTGCACACCCTACACCAGTCAGCCATCGTGCCACCCTACAGAGTAATGGTGCAGCATACCTGGGCGGTCTTTGGCGGAAAGAACTCGAAGGAGAAGGTCGGCTTCCCTTCAGCCCGCGATCGGGCAAGCTTCTCGGAGATGTGCATGGTGGTGGGGTAAAAGAACAATAAAACAACAGGTACAGCAAGACTCTAACAAAGTCTGTGAATGTTAGCACTTTTCGAGGAGTGTCCCTCATGCAGGACCCCACGGGATGCGGGCTCTAAACTGACAAGGATGTGTGGGCTCAGTGTCGGACCCCGCAAGTGCAAAGTCGACAAACTATCCGAAGTATCGAGCGCGTGCCCAACGATCTGCAAGCTCTCTATGCATGTAGGCCGAAGCACAATATAGGACTCGGCTCGGACGACTGTAGGCGGTATGTGCAAGGGGTGTGTACAAGTTAATGATGTATGATGGGGAAGATTTTCTTGTGGATGCAAGAGCGATTGGAGTTTAGTGAGTCCGACTGCGGCAGCCATGGAGCGGGCGCCACCGTGTTGCCTGCGGCCCTGCCAAGATCAGCACCGTGACGCGCACATGGCTGCTCTGGCCCCAATTGCACGCTGTTTGTTGCGACGCGTGCACCCATGCCAACTCGGTGTTTGTGTACCGTAAGATGAGCGAACCGTCCAACCCCAGCTTAGACGGGTGTGGGGGACAGGCCAGTTGCTGCACAGTCACCCACCCCACACTACCCCTCGCGAACCGAAGTGGCCTCACAGAGAGTTACCCAAAGCAGTAACTCCGAAATCGAGGTCGCATCCAGCGCGACTGAATATCTCTATGCTTCCTGTGCCTGTTCCCCCTTGATCTCCCACACCGCATCCTACCTGCCGTTCGCCATGCCTCCCATCACGCGCCCTCGCCGCATTGTAGGCGTCTCGCTGAAAATGTACTTCGACCTGACCAGCACACTCTCCTACGTCCGTGGCGTTCTCCAACTGGACGGCGATGCCTGGAACGCAAACGTCGACCTCTTTGTCATCCCTGACTTTGTCTCCCTCATAGAGTCACGGCGCATACTAGAGCCCTCGTCCATCATGCTAGGTGCACAGGACACACATTGGGAAGACAGAGGTGCCTTCACGGGAGAAGTCAGCCCTGCAGTGCTGCAGCAAGCTGGCGCTAGGATCGTGGAGATCGGGCACGCAGAGCGGAGAGCGCTGTTCGGCGAGACAGACGAGACCGTTGCAAAGAAGGCTGGCGCAGCTGCGAGGAACGGGCTCATACCGCTGGTCTGCATCGGAGAGAAGACCCACCACAGCGTAGCTTCAGCAGCCGTGGGTGCGGCGATACAAGAGTGCAAACCACAGGTCACATCGGTTTTGGCCGCAGTACCTGACGATCAAGAGGTCATATTGGCGTACGAGCCGGTCTGGGCGATTGGTGCAAAAGAGCCTGCAGACCCTGACCACGTTGTCAATGTTACCACAGAGCTCAGGAAGCTCGCAGCCGGCAGAGCCGGTGTCACAAGAATCGTCTATGGCGGCAGCGCAGGGCCAGGCACGTTTGCAAAGATTGCTGAGGGTGTGGATGGACTGTTTCTTGGTCGGTTTGCTCATGACATCCAGAATCTCAAGAAGGTGATTGAAGAAGTCGGTGGGGCTTAGAGCAGTCAGCCTACACGTATGAAGTCGGAGCCTGGAGGCATGGCTGTGGAAATGATTTTACATCAGCCCGCCCGATGACCAAGCCGCGCTAAGACGACGAAATTGTAATCAACTGTGATTACTGAGTCTATGCTCTGAATGTATGTTGCCCTACATATAACTGACTGCGTGTCGTAGCTTGCACGCAGGTACATACCTGGGTGCGATAGAGGTAGTTGGCAGGTATTAATGCTGCGTGCTCCTGCCCTAAAGCTACCTGTACCAACCCCTACCCTCGACATCTTGCGAGCCAACACCAGTCATTACAAGTAAACCCAGGCTTCGTTCTACAAGATCTCTCGTCATACCTAAATGCTCTCGACCACAGCGTTATGAGTGCAGCTCCTACGTACTTGCTTATTCACAGCTACGCTGCACGTATCTTCGCCAGAGGTGCTGCACCAAACAGACCTCACTTTCCATGTTTTCAACACTCAATATAACAGCCTCCAGCAGGTTTGTGAGGTCTGTACCCCACCACCTCGTATCGACTTCTAGAGCAGCAGCTTCAGTAACTCGACGACATCTTTCGAATGTGGTCCAAGCATTGCCACTATCCCTCCAACCCGTTCTCCGCAGACGTCCGGACATCAACGGTTCCCTCGGCAAAGGCTCTGAGCCTGTTTATTCTGTGCCATTGGAACCCGGACTGCATTTATAGTTCATCAGTGGTAGGACAACGACCACCACATGATGAGTTGTAGGTGGCACGGACTTCGTCGTTGTGCAGTATCAGCACCGCCGTACATCACTATCGGTTGACCTCGAGACGCTTGTTTTGGTGCTGTTCGCCAACTTGAACGTTTCTGTCTTTCCAGCTCT
The DNA here is from genome assembly GCA_022609225.1 of Boeremia lycopersici. Taxonomy (NCBI): domain Eukaryota; kingdom Fungi; phylum Ascomycota; class Dothideomycetes; order Pleosporales; family Didymellaceae; genus Boeremia; species Boeremia lycopersici. The sequence goes on from JAGKPY010000029.1 coordinate 123,495, forward strand.
GCGGAAGCAATCGGTTGTTCATTATAGATTGCACGTGTGCGTTCGATAGCGATCCAACCCGATGTGAGCATCGAAACGTCTAAATGAGGATGGAGACGACGTATGAAGTTCAGTCATCTAATAACGAATCTGGAAGTTCGAGCGACAATGCTAGTGCTGGTCTCAGATCACGTCCGGTCAATGTCGCCGTCCACCGAGTCTACGGATACTCCGGATCCTGACTGGGGAAGTCTGCTGAGATCGACCATGGAGACATCGGCCAACGACAGATAGCCTTTTTGAGGTATCGCAAGCTGCGACTCAGCAATGTCGATCGTTTGGAAATCCCAAGAGGCGGAATGACGGGCGAGAGTGTGCCAAATTATACGACTGGCGACAAAGTGTAAGGGAAGTGCCATCCGAGGAACACATAGCACAAGGCAACTCTCACTCAATCAGCCTGACAAGTCCTGGTCCTCACTGAGCTCTCGAAATAGTCCACCGCATTCGGCTAGACAAGCCACAAGCGGAACGCCTCCGGGTCACGTTGCTTGTTCACTCCCGAAACACCGTCGGATGAGCGCAAATAATACGCAATCCGCTCTCCTGCATCAGACCACCATCGAGCGATTTTGCGCTCTGACAGCAAGCGGGGATCGCGCAGTCGCATAGATTTGCACAGAATCTCCATTCATGATTGGCTCTCACGCGCCTGGTTTGAATGCTGGCCATTCATTGTTCGACAACAAACGCTACTTCGCGCCATCAGTGAGTCGTCGAAAGTACCGTTTGACCGGACTAGTCGGAGCGCTGCCATGTGTTAGTGTGGTTTCGCAGCTCACTGATGCATGCGAAAACCATCGTCTCAGGCTTTACGAGGGTCAGTTGAATTGAACGCTCTACATTTATGAATGGAAGCACTCGATTGATGCTGGGTTTGATCAAGAATGCCTGCTCCGCGGATCCAAGTCCGATCTGCGAGGTGACGCTGGACATAACCCCAGGTTTGGCAGTGCAAGTGCGGGTGTAGTGCGCTTCCCCGCAAACTCAATCCCGGTAAGGACGGGCTGACGATCATCTAGGTCCAGAGCCGGGCACCTCCACAAGATCCTCCAGTGTTTCGCGTGCTTTTATCTCCACTTTCTCCGCATAACCGGCTATGTTCTCGTGGCTCATAATGCTACTGGCCACGGTCAGAACGGACTACACCTGACCCGCGATCTAAGCTGTGCGCCTTTCCCATCACCACTCAATTGGTACTGGATGCCGAGATTCCCATACGCTTTAGCGGTGACTGCGGTTTGGCAAGAAGAACAGGTGCCCCAGCACGGCACATACCATGCGTCATCGACATATTCTGTACTGGGGCTCAGCCGGATGCAAGCACGATTGAGTAACAATCACCAGGAGCAATGCCTCCAACTGCAGTGATTCAAGGATGCCACGGACGTCTGAAGTTCTCCAAGAACCAAAGCCACCTCAAGTAGGAAGTGCATAAGAGAGCAGCCATTGCCTCATTAGCACTAGCCCAAACAGAGCTCACGTTCTGCCAATACAAGAAAAGACAGGGTGCTGGTGCGGAGCCGCAGCGGTTGGCTGTGTGGTCTTCAGCACGCTTGATGGCATTCGGGCGGCAGCCTTCCCAGCTCTTTGCTGATCGCTTGCTTTCGTCCGGCTTTCACACTATCCTGGAATGGAAACCGTGACTCTGCCTTTGAGATGCGTTCATATATCGCTGTCAGCTAGCTCAACCCCTCCCACTTTATAATCTCATAACCCCCTTCCCTCATCCAGACTCTCTCCGTGTCCCATCAACACAACTCGGCTCTATCGACGGCTAATTGTAGCACCTGCAACCAATTCAACTCTGACACTAAAGGCGCTGGTCTTTTCGGCAACGGCACTGGCATGACGTCTCACGCACACGAGTCGGTCAACACCAACAACAACCAGCATCTTGGAGCCACTTCAGGCAGAGGTGACAACCACAACAACACTCACCTGGGAGCCACATCAGCACGCGACGAGGAGACACTGTCCGCGGGCTCCACAGCCCGAGCCGAGTCCAACGCGTACAGAATGAGCAACAACAACGGCGACCTCGAGAAGGACTTTTCAAACAGGAACGGTAATAGTAGAACTACCGCTTGGTTCTGAGCTCTTCACTGACGATTCAGGCTACGGCTACGGAAACGGTCCAACCGGCCACCAACATCTTGACAGTAACATGGACGAAGACCTCGCCCTGCGGCACATCCGCACCGCGGGCAGCATCTCCATTACGCCCGAGCTGTTCGAGAAGCTGTATCTGTCGCCGAAGAACGACGTCAAGGGCGAGCTGCGGAAGACGTTTGGTAATCCTACGCCTCTGTAAGTCACTACATCACGAGATGATTTACGTCACTCGGTCGAAACATGTGCTCATTGCTGTAGTGCGCTCGTCGGCTTCCTCCTCTCTCTCACGCCGCTTAGCTGGACGCTTATGGGCTGGCGTGGCGCGGGCGGCAGCGGGTCTGCGAGTATCGGATGGTACTTTTTTGCGGGCGGGCTGCTGATGGTGCTGGGCGGTGTTGGTGAAGTATGTCCCGAGTGATACCCACAAGCCCCACAACAACAACAACAACAACAACAACAACAACAACAACAATAACAGAATTCCTCCGTATTTATGTATATAACTTCGACTGACACCAACGGCAGTGGATCCTAGGAAACACGTTCCCCTTTGTCGTCTTTACCTCCTTCGGCGCCTTCTGGCTGGGCTACGGCGCCACCCTGGTCCCCGAGTACGGGGCGTACGGGAACTACGCGGATCCGACGACGCAGGGAAGTACGGGGCTGGAGAGCGTTGGGTTTAATGTTGGCATTGGTACGTCTTTGAGTCACCTGCTCGTACTAGACATGCTGCCTTTTTCCTTAATCACCCATCATCTCCACTGCCACCGAGTGTTTCCACTGCCACCGAGCGTTCTCACTGACACATGCCAGCCTACTTCATGATCTCCATGGGGCTGCTCTGCACCGTGTACCTGATCTGCTCGCTGCGCACAAACCTGGTCTTCTTCCTCATCTTCTTCACGCTGATCCCCGCATTCGGGCTCCTCGCCGGCACGTTCCTCAACCTCGCCGAGGGCAACGCGGGGGTCGCAGCCAAGTGCCAGGAGGCGGCGGGCGCGTTCGCGTTCGTCACGTGCCTGCTGGGCTGGTACATCTTCCTGGCCATCATGCTCGCGAGCGTGGATTTCCCGCTGTCGCTGCCGATTGTGGATCTGTCGGGGATGATCAGGGGCGCGAGTGAGAAGGAGAAGGTCGATCATGTGGAGTAGGAGGGGGAGAGGGTTCCCGGTTTGGATTCTTGAGCGAGGCGTTGCGGGGGGTGGACCTGGGTAATGAGGGCGCGTGGGTGTGCTGCTGGAGTCGTGAGCGGGCTCTGCTTCTTGTCCTTCTTCTTCTTCTTCTTCTTCTTCTTCTTCTTCTTCGAAGAATGCTGGTCGCGCGCGGTGTAATACCTCGTTGTTGGCGGAGGGACGGCTTGAGCTGTGGCGATTTAATACTATTATGTATCTGTATTGCTGCACATGCACTTGATCTCACCACACGTTTCTTATACTGTCTCTTGACATAGTTTCTATTCTTATTAGATTACTAATTGTCTTTCATTAAGGCATTTGTATCGTCCTCTCCCTGTCTCGAGCTTGCCAATCTGCTTCTGTAGTTCTTCGTAATACCCCTTCTGTTAGTAGAGCGCATAACATGATCCATAACCGCTCAATACTATTCCGTACTGCATTCTTACACATACACTCGATCTTACCACACATTCATCATACCGTCTCTTAACACTTGCTCTTCCTACCAAATCACCAATCCTCCTCCATCGAGGCATTCGTCTCATCCCCTCCCCCCGCCTCAAGCCTACCAATCTGCGTCTGCAGTTCCTTGCACCTGCTCTCGATCTTCGCCAGCGCGCGATACTGGCGCGGCCCGCCGTTCTCCTCGACGCGGCGCAGATAGCCCTGCGCCACGCCCAACTCGCGCTCGCAGTTTCTGAACCGCGCCATCTGCTCCTCGGCCGGTGCGTCTGTGCGGATCGGATACGCGTCCCACTCGTCGACAGCGACCGCAGCGCTGTTGCCCACGATCAGGTCGCTGGTCCACAGCGCGACGTTGCCGCGCAGCTGCAGCAGGGCCGCGTGCTTGTCGAACAGCGGCGACGCGACCAGCGCGTCGAGGCGCGCGGCGATTTCCAGTGCCTGCGCGAGCTCGTCGACTTGGATCGCGTCCTCGCGGGCCTGCGCGGTGCGCGCGCCATCGCTGCTGTCGACGGACGTGCTCCTGGACCGCGAGCGTGCGTGTTGAGCGTTCTGCTTCCGCGCGCGCCTGCTCTTCGCGCGCACTTCCTGGATCCAGAGCGAGAACATGGCCGGGTAGAAGCTGCGCTGGTCGACGGCGTGCGGGGCCTGCTTGCGCGTCGGGTACTGGACGATGAGGCGCTCGTAGTACTCCCGTGCCAGCTCGAAGCCGTGCTCGCTGAAGGCATCGTCGGGCGGCGGCGCCTGGCTGTGGGGTGTGGACTGGGGCGGCCGGCGGAGCAGCAGCTCGGCGCCGATGGCCCAGCGGCCGTGGTTGCGGAGAGGCACGGTGGTGCCGTGCGTGGCCTGAGTGCGCAGGATCATGCCCCATGCGCGGCCAGCACGGTCGTAGTCGCGCTGCAGCAGACACGTGTGCATAACGGTGGATAGCACGTTGAGGTGTGTTCGCCGCAGATTACGTGCCTCATGGTGGTTGCTGGCGGGGTCACGTGGATGGACAGCAAAGAGGCGCGAGGGCGGCTGGGCCAGTTCTTGCTGGACCCTGGCTGGGGCCAGATACGGCTTGGACTCGCGTGCAGGTGCGTGAGGGAACGGCGAGGGAGGGACGCGAGGGTGCTCGGCAGGGAATAGACCTGCGACACGTAGCTGGGCTAGCTCGGGCGCGGCAAATGAAGGGTGTGAAGGCGCGTCTGGCGGGGACGAGCGCGGCGGGTGGCCTGCATCGGAGCCGGCGCTGGACTCGCTGTCGTCGGGGTGGTGCCTGTGCTTGCGCTTGGTGCGGTAGGGGCGGGCGCGCAGCGAGGCCGAATGGTGCTCGGGGTGCAGCTGGTCGGCAAAGGACTGCATGGCGGGTTTCAGGGCAGCGGTGTGGGCGGGGCTGCAGCAGGCGCAACGGCGCGCATGGCAGGCGTCGCTGGCTGGAAGCCGTGCAACGGTTTCGGCGCCATGTAGGCGGCGCCGGGGGTGGGTGGGAGCGTTTGGGTGAAGCTCGAGGCGACTAGCGGCCGTGGCGTCTGCATCACATCACGGCGGCCGCTGGGTGAGACAGCGACCGACGACGTTCCGCCACCCCCGGCCACCCTCCGCTGCTCGCTCTCAGCGGCCATCTACCGCCGCAGGCCTTCACCATGGGCCAGGCCACCTCCCGCGGCGCGGGCTCGTCCGCGTCTGCGTCGCCGTCGCCGTCGCCGGACGAGCCGCGTGCCCTCCGCCGACGCAGCTTCCGCCCGGCCTCGTGGGCGCCCTCGACGCCCTCGACGCCCTCGACGCCCGCTGGAGCCACGCCCGCTGTCCTCGCTCCGCCCGCGCAGTCGCCGCCCGCCGCTCTCTCGCCCTCGCGCCGCCTGTCACAGCGCATGAACCCGTTCCACCGCCCGCCGCGCCCCCTCGCTGCGTCCGCGACCCCGTCTGCGACCCCGTCTGCGACCCCGTCCGCGCCCACGCCGCCCGCCCGCCGCCCGCAGTCGCACCTCAGACGCGCCCGCAGCTCCCTGGGCTCGCTCGGCGAGCTGCTGGGCCGCCCGCCGCCGCCACACGCCAGCACCGCGCCCGCCGCCCCGTCGGCCACATCTGCCCCGGCCGCCGCCACGGCCCGGCCGCTCTCGGCGCTGCGGCTGCAGAGCGAGCGCGGGCCGTCGCTGCCCCGCGTGCCCTCGATGGCGGACCTCGATCTGGACTTTGAGAGCCTGCTGGGGCACAGCGCGCGCGCCCGCTCCGACTCGGACCGCTCGCGGCCGCCGCCCACGCCCAGCTCGCTGCGCCGCGACGGGCGCGCGCTGTCGATGCTGCCGCGGCTGCGCAACACGCTGGGGTCGCGCCGCCGCCGCTCGCTGTGGCACGACGACGACAACATGGACAGCATCGAGCGCCTGCGCCGCGGCGAGGACCAGGCCGACGTGCTGTCGCGCCTGCTGTCGCTCGCCGCCGCCGCCACGGCCGCGTCGCTGGTCGGCGACGACCACCACGCCGCCACGCGCGACGGCACCTTTGACACCTTCCTGCAGTCGCTGCAGAACGGCAGCATCGCCTCGGCCCTGCGCGGCAACGACGGCGACGCCGCCGACTCGCCCGGCAGCCCGCCCGCCCCGCTCAACTTCTTCCGCATGTTCAGGTTTGGCACCGCGGGCGCCGCCACCGAGCCCAGCGACGCCGCCGACGACGACGACGCCGAGGGCCGCATGGTGCCCATCATCATCGTCGGCATCCGCTCCATCAACCCCGCCGCCGCCGCCGGCCCCGACGACGCCAACATCCCGCCGTTCCTCGACGCCCTCAGCAGCTTCCCCACCCCGCCCACGTCGGCCGGCGACAGCGACACGGCCCTGCGCCCGCAGAACGGCACGCGCTTCAGCCACCGCCGCCGCGCCTCCATGGGCGGCTTCAACTTCCCCTCGCACTACGACTCGCAGCGCCACCACCGCACCCGCCCGCACGACCGCGACCCCGAGCCCGCCGACTCGCCGCCCGGCCCGCAGCCGCCGCCGTCGACGCCTGCCACCAGCGCCGCCCTGTCCGCCGACCCCTCGGGCTCCACCACGCCGGCCGCCACCGCCACGCCGCCGCCGTCCGCACCGCACTCCAACGCCCCGTCGCGCCGCCCCAGCTTCGTGCGCAGATCGCCCGCGTCGCCCCTCGAGCCGACTGAAGAAGAAGAGCCCCAGGCCGCCGCCCGCAGCCCCCGCCAGCGCCGCCTGAGCGAGTCCGACTTCACACGATACGGCGCCGGCGCCCCGCGACGACGCGGCGTAGTCGAGCCCGACAACAACCCGGGCGAGGGCTCGCGGAGCTGGATCATCTACGTCTTGGGCGGCAGCTATCCCGAGAACCACCCCATCCTGACCACGCCGAGCCTGTTCACCGACTCGCCGACGTACGAGGACATGATGCTGCTGTCGTCCATCCTGGGCCCCGCCAAAGCCCCCGTTGCGAGCGAGGGCGACGTGGCCGCCGCACCCGGCCTGTTCCGCATTGTGCGCGACGTCTCCGGGCTCATGGCCGTGGAAGTCGACGGCGCCGACACCATCCAGCTCGCCCACGACGCCCGCTGTCTGGTGTGTCTCTGCGACTTTGAGCCCGACGAAGAGGCACGGAAGCTAGTCAAGTGCGAGCACATGTTCCACAAGATCTGCATTGACCAGGTACGTCTTTTTCTTCAGAGGTAGAGCAAACACTAACACCCCCAGTGGCTGACCACCGGCCGCAACTCGTGCCCGCTCTGCAGAGGCCAAGGCGTCGACGAAACGCCCACGCCCGACACGCCGCCCGCCCTCGCGTAGAACACCTGGCTCGGCCTCCTTTCTCATACATCCTTTTCGAGCGGATACCCCTTCCTCACGGCCCAGCACGTCACGGCACGCCACGGCTCTTCCCATCTCATCCATTTTGCATACCTCCGCGCATCATACACTATCTTTTTCCACTATACTTGATTCGGTGCGCGCCCTGCGGCGCCACCCCTCCATCACTTCATCATCATCACAGCGCTCGGAGTTTGGCGCATGGTCTGCACGTGCAGCCTGATAGCAGGCTTTTGGTTAGCATGGCGCGGCGGAGTGGCGTCTCCGTCCGCACGCGCCCGGTCCGGGGCCGCGGCGCAAGTAGCTGCACTGCGCAGATGCAGTAATGAGAAAATATTCACATCTGGTTTTGGCGCTGCTTGTGCGTGATGTTCGTGACGCTGCATCGCTTCTGGTCCAGACGGCTGGCTAGGTCAAGTCTTGCCGTGTGAGACATACCGCCCTTGCACTGCCACTTAGCCCCCCACACACATCACTTGCCGGCGCACCCTGGGCCGCATGGCCGGGAGAACGTGTCTGGACGCAGTCAGCAACGACAGCGTGGCCTGGGCACTCGGGCGGAGTGGAGCGGGCGGGCAGTGTACTGCCTAGACGCATTGTGCAGAAACGTATAGAAGCGTGTACTGTGCAGAAACGTCTTGTGCAGAAACGTATAGCAACGAGATGCACACGCGGGCCACGCAAACCACCCGCGCCGCACCCGCCGGTCACCAGCGTCGGCGCATCTGCCCAAGCCGCACGCGTTCTCACGGAGTGTGGGTGTGCGGCACTGGGGCAGCAGCGGGTGGGAGCGCTGGGACGCAGTGCGACTCAAGAACCAGCGCAGTAGAATCTAGGAACCAGCACGCCGCTCGCCGCTCGCCGCCACCGCAGCCGCAGATCCCCGCCGCGAGCTGCCGCCAGACCACGCGCTCATACTAGAGCAGGCGCGCGAGGCCGCAACGCTGCAGCGACGAGATCCCAGGCGCTCTGGCGGAGCATGCGCGTCGGCGCGCAGCCACGGTCGCGCTCGCGCACACGGCGCAGAGGATTCGCGGGATTCGGGGCTGCTGGACAGCGCAAGCCCCGTTGCAGTATCGAGCGCGCAGTATCGGGCGTGCAGTCTGCGGGTGCGCTGATCTGCGCAGAGGGGCTGGGCGGCCGCGCTGGATTGGGAAGGCCGCTGGAGGGGGCGGAGGGATTGCTCGAAGGGGGGGGGGGAGGATTTGGGCGCATTGGAGTGGAGGATTGGATGTGTGCGGATTGGAGTTGGGATGTGTACGGATGCTGGGGGATTGGGTTTGGGCGGGCGAGTCGAGTGGGTGGGTGTGCCGGGGTCCATCACCCTGGGGAGTGTGGGCGGCGGGTGTTGAGGCAGCACGGGGAGGGTTTGGGCGAGGGGTCTCGAGACGCGGATTGGGTGCGGATCACGGTTGGCAGCGGTCGCGGGCGAGGCTGATCGGGGCTCGACGGATGGAGCGGCCGTGGCCTCTTGGAGGGTCAACGAGCCAGCCAATGGCGGTGCTGGGGGTGTTGTGATGGCGCGACTGGGTTTGTGCAGCAGGGTGGTGCTGCGGTGGAGTATTGGCGGGATTTCACAGTCGTGGCCAGGGTGCTCTGTGAAGGTTTAGCGGCGCTGAAGAGGACCTGGTTGCGAGCTTGGGTGGGCGATCATCGGTGTACGGTATGGTAGGGGTAAGCAATCAATGTGGATCCTCAAATACTCTTCTCCTTCTAGCAGCGTCTCTCTGCAGGTAACAGTAAAGCATGCAAGACCAGACAACAAAGTGCTAAGATTAAAGCTGAGATACTTTGTATACCTCCATGCTACTTTCTGTTCACAGCAAACTCTTGAATCCACATTGAATACTTACCCCTGCCATACTGTACTATTGTATTGCGGGGTCTTTAGGATCGAAGTTGGGGATTTACTTTGCGTCGTGCTGCGATCCGGTTTGGGACAGCGCTGATACTGGCCAGTAAGGTCGGGTTGGCTCTCACGCCTCCCAACCGCCTCTGTCTGGTTGACGGCCGGGCTTGCAGCTTTGCGTTGCGGCTTGCGGCTCCTACCGAGCGTGTCATGCACCGACGGTACTTGACAAATAATTCCTTCTGATGTCAGCCATCTGCAGTTGTTGTAACGCAGGTGGGCACGGGTGGCAGCATAGGCAGAGAGACATGTGTTTCACGTACAATTAGCAGGCATGATCCCGAGTCAGACACGTGGAGGCCGATGTTCCGGCATAAGCGGCATGCAAGTTTGGAGGTCCTGCTGGCCAGGCAGTCTCAACGATACTTCCAGGCCGTATTCTGGGATACTGCGATTGGCCGCTCGTACTCAGTGACAAGCCATTGGGTCTCGTAATGACGCTCGACGAGAACCTCAAAGAAAGTTTCGTCAGACGTCGCACAACAGTCCCTGGTCTAGTCAGCAGATGCCGATAGACGGCGTGTCTGGGGTTGGTAGCCGGCGCTTCTTCTCTTCAGCAACGTCAACTCAACGCCCGATGTCGAGCTAGAACAACTCGTGCTGCTGATCTGAGTTTGACTTTGGAAACTTGATACTTGGAAGGCACGGGTGTTGACTGCCGAGAAACCAGAATTCATGTTGAGCTAGAGGCGCACGGCACCTGTAAGGCAGCTGAAAGATGGTAAGCTTCGCCTGTTCCACAAATACACAAGACATACCACAATATCCACTTTTGGACGCGTACTGCCAAAGGTTCCTGATGTCGACCAAACGCGAGAGATTCCTGGCGTTGCATATCATTGCCAGGCCTGCACAATCGTGCTGCATGCTGGCCATTTGCAGGCCGACTATTGAAGATCACAGCGCCGACAATAGTGGACCTGCCGCTCAGATTTGCGCTAGTGGGAACAGAGAGATGGGGGGATAGCCTCAAGTCATGCGACCCAGAATTCTTGCACCAATCTCCCAGTCCTCAGCCAACAGCGACCTCAGTTGGTCATGGCGCCGTCAAGCATGGACGACGCAAGTCACCCACCCACACCATAGACCGATCTGACGGAAACGGGGCCCGGGGGCCAGGCATCTGAGATCGCACTGTCATGTCTCGTCCCCTGATGGAACACACCGCTGGAGACGGGTGTAGATTGCTGTGGCCGTCTCCGCTAGCCTGGATTGGACGTGTGCTATTAGAAGTGATGAGGCTCGAGGGTCGGCCTTCAAGAACGGCCACCGGACAAATGCACCGCGTTATGCATCGGGCCAAGCTCCCAATTGGGCCAAAGAGTCGTGAGAGTGGAGGCCCGGCCCTATGCCGACTCGACTCCCCACAACGTTCAGTAAGGGCGTAAGGACAGGGCTGACCGAGTACGGGTGTGAATGGTGAAGCCGCCAAAAGCTTCGTTATCCACAGCGGCTGGCAGAGGCAGCGGTGCGGCATCAAGGAACAGGCTTGAAACAGCGCCCCACTCTCCCTGGCTTACACTTGTAAAAAGTCGGAGCCGGCATGCATCATCTCCGGTATTGCACTCATCTTGGGAGCACTGGGGCCACCCGCCCGCTGCAAAGTCGATCAAAATCCACAATGCCGATGGGGAATGTGCCAGAGCGGCCAGCCATGTATCGAAGAGCCCAAAGCTGATATCTTCTGGCAGCAACCTGCTGTGTGGTCCAGATGGTGTGTCGTGCCCCGCTGTGTCGTTGATGGGTTGCTGTCGCTGTGAAGCACACGCAGGGATACGGTGAACGCCCACGGGCTAGGACCGCAAGTGCAGGTTGCGCTGGAAATCTTCTAGGGTGCGCGGAAGACGGAAAGGGCACGGTTCACGACGCCCGCCCAGGGCGACGAACAGCTCACTCCAAGCAGCCAGCTTTTCCTTTTTCTGCACCCCAGCTCGGCGTGCAGACGTCTGATGCGCACTCCAGCTGTACGTTCCTGGCATCGAGCAGGATCGCTGCCATCCCAGCGTGTCGAATGGCTCGCAGCTCTTGCCACGGGCTAGCCCAAACACAACAGCAAAGCTCTATCTGCGGCTGCTGTGCTCCTCTGCCCAACATCGCCCCGTTTCAGACTGGCACCTTGTCTGTTCTCATCGTCCGCGGCTGTGGTCCGCCGTCCACCACCTTGCTCCGTGGGAGTGTCAAGAGCCCATCGCGCAATCTAAAGCCGCTCGGGCCCCAACATCGCGCAGGAACCGGCGCGCATCCCTCCACCTAAAAGCTCACTGCGCCTCTGAATCAGGTACAAGTATTGTTAAGCACATCCGCACCGACCTGACTCTATCATTTCCGGGACCTTGCCGCAACGTCGTTGTCAAAACAGAGGCGATCGCTCGCGTACCCCTGCATCTGGAACCCGAATGACGTTGATCACATATCGGGCCTTCCGTCACCAGCAACTATCTCTCTGACATTGCATCGCTCCATCACCGTATGCCGGACATGTCTGGTCACTATCCACCGGGCAATAATGCGCCGTTTCAATACTACAACGTGGATGCAAACGGAGCTTCCAACACCAACCTACGGAACGCTGCCCCGCTGCCAAGAATGCTACCAGATTCATCCCACGGAGCTCCAGGAATCCCAGAAAACCCATTTCAACCAGGGATGGCCGGGCCCTTCGTACAGTATACAGAGCCGCATATGCAACCGACATATGCCGACATGTATGACGATATGTCCGGACCATTGGGTTCAGCACAGGGTGGCAATGCGAGAGCAAGGCGGCGAGCACTGCCTGGCGAGCAGGTGAAGCACCGCAGGACAAGGAGCGGCTGTTTCACGTGCAGGCAAAGAAGAGTCAAGGTGATTGCGCAACTATAGTCAGATCTGAAACATGGCTGATGGTAGCAACAGTGCGATGAAGCCCATCCTACGTGTGACAGTAAGTTCCCCCTGAGATTTGAAGAGTCGTAGGTTTGACGCGCTGCACCCAGGATGTCGGAAGGGTGGTCGCGAGTGCATCTATCCAGACAAAGAATCCAGCCAGAAATCACTCCGCAGTGGATCCAAATCAGACAAGTCCTCCGCGGATGGAACGTCTTCGCCAGAAGACCCTGTAGAAGAGGGGAACGACCAATTGCCCACCATTCATGATGATGATGAGGATGAGGACGAATACATGGAGGCCGGCTATATGGATAAAAGCCAGGATTTGCGCGACTCGTCTCACACACCTGCTTCCACGCTTGATCAGAGCACATCACCGTCCACAGAAGCCTCCTCAACTATTGCCCCAGCTATACGGCAGCCTCTGTCGCGAAGAAGTAGTGCACAGGTTACGAAAATTTCCGCAGCATCTCGAGGTTTTCCCCATACACCCAAAGACGTGGCATTTTACCTAAACTACTTCAAGGAACACATGACCTATCACCATTATTCCCTGAAACACGATTCTCAAAATTTTCTGAAAGGCGAGTTCTTGGCAATTGCCCTGAAAAACGAGCCCTTGAAGTATGCAGTGGTGGGATACGCAGCATACTTCCACACAATCTCGCAACCGGATGGACGCATATCGACTTTTCTCCAATTCTATAATGAATCGGTCTCGCGTCTCCGATTGTCCATCACCAAGAACAAGAAACAAGGTCTCGCAACCTTCCTCACCATCCTGCAGCTTGCAAGCATCGAGGTAAAACCGGCTTTAGTCGTCTTGCTAGCTACACTGACAAACCATACAGGAGATGCTTGGTGACTGGGTGAACCTCATGGGCCACCAGAAAGCTGCTTTTGACATGCTCACTCGGTTGTACACACCCAAGACTATCACACGGTCAGAATTTTTGTTGAAAGTACTGCTATGGTACACTCGCTTCGATTTGTTCGTAGGCCTTCAGTCGGGCGGGGAAGCAGTCCTCAGTCTGGATTGGTACGATGCAGTACACGAATACTACGTCGCAAAAGTTCGCGAATATCCCGAAGACATGGGGTACAAATACGAGGAGCGCTTTGCCTATTCTCGCCTCGTGGCTAAGAACTCGAGCGACCTCTTCTCTCGGATGGGAAAGGGTTTACTGAGCCCACAGGAATTTATGGAGAACCTTCCAGTGGTTCAGAACAAGGTGGAGAGTCTGGCCAGAAGTATTGGCCCGGAGCTCCTAAATCCTGCTTACAAAATCGAAAGCCTTCCTGGACAGCCCAGACCTGACGATATCGTGGACGCCTACGAACCCAACATCATCTGGGGCGATGATCTATGGACAACAAACTACCTGAGGCTGGACTTTTGGAGCATCAACTTCATGCACAACATCTCAACGTCCATGGCATTCAAGAAACCTTTTGCGCCGGAGCTCACAACATTGGCGTACAAATCTGCGCAAACCTTTGGAGCGATGTGCGCGTATCCCGGGGCACCCTGTGGTGCCATCATCGAAGCCCAAGTCAGTTTCGCCATCGCCACGCTGTTCCTGCCAAAAGATCCAAAGACCATACAGTGGTGTCGGCGAACTTTTGCATATGTTGAATCTTGCGGGTACATCTACCCGGACGTAATGCGCAACCGAATGCTGGATGCTTGGGGTCTTGAGCCTTCTGACTGGTGGCTCCCAAACGATGAAAGATGCCCGCCCATAATTCGATCCATCAAGGATTTCATTCGCGAACGATCCACAGCGCCCAAGGATCAAATCTCCGAAGACCTGAAAGAGATGCGAGGTATTTTTAGCAGCATGAATATCTCAGACTCTCCAGGGTCAGACAACATGACCATAACCAGCAATGACAGCACGACAGGAGTCATGAGTGTTCCGGGCCAGTTCAGCGCCTCGCCTGATTGGTGATCATAGCTCAGAGTACACAACAGTCTGCGGTAAATCGCTCATCGACGTCGGTGCTTCCTTCCGAATCGACGAAAAGGCTCGAGCGGCACCTCGAATGCCATGTCAGTCAACGTTTTGACGTATGCGCACCTTTGAGCCTCCACGCCACAGACGCTAGGGTTCTCTCGTCTGAAACAATCTCCACAAGGATTTTCAGCCCTGGTGTCTACCTATGTCGCAGATGGAATCCCGAGAGGCGTTTGGTGCTACGTTTAGCGGCATAGTTTGGACAGCTTGCTACGTGCTGCGTCCAAGGCTACACAACCGCATCTCTGTGACACTGCCTTGCGGCATACTTGGACTTCAATGGGCGAAGTTTAGCGACTTCGCCCCACCATGCGGTCAACCGCCAATTACTGCAGCTACTGCGGGATGCTAGTTTCGACGTTCCTGTAGTAAAGACCGAGTCACGAGCCGCCAGGCAACGGATCTCAGTGCTGCTGTAAGGGAATCTCGGAGCAGTCGATAATCCTCCAGACTTGGGAATCCGGGTTCTGTAACGAGAGTTCCTGCGGGAAGCAGAGGCGCTGCAACCTGTGCACGCTGCGAGCGACAGCTGCTGGTTACCTATCATTACCAGCAATTACGACAACTAGGGGGAGATGATACCCGGTTGTACTTGACAATATGTGATGCGTACTTAGACAAGATTTTTAGAACATCCAGATGGGCGTGAGTGTCACCATGCTCAAGGCAGGCAATGGTTTTGATCTGGACACTGACGTTATATGATACGCTGGACTAGAGCCAAAGGACATCCGTGATAGAGGCTACACAAATGTAGAATGCTAGACTGGGAGGACAACGGTTCTTACGAACTGTTTCTAAACTGCGTGCTTTATAATGCGTCACATCGAGGTCAGCTTCAAAAGCGGCTAGGGCTATGCAGGGATCATGGCACTAAGGGGAAGCCGCAGTCGCGGAGGGCTCCACGGCACATGCAAGCTCCAAGCAACAGCGACAACACTCAAACAACACCCACACGATACCCCTACTTGCCGGTCTACACACAACTACGTCACCATGGACAACCTCGGCAAGATCTCTGCGTTTGGAAAGAGCTTTGGGTATGTTTCTAACGTCCGTACCTGTTTTGCGACAGCAGCGCAATAATAGATAGGCTGACACAGTGCCCCTAGCGCTTCTTTCACGCCCTTCGCGGCGAGGACACAGCAGTATGTCAAGGAGCAGCTCGGCCAGGCTGAGGACAAGGTGCGCCTGCCCTCGAGGCATGCTGGCGGCGACTCGCTACGAGCTTGCAGGCCGCAGAGCAGCGGAAGGTTGAGGTGGTACTAACCCGCCGCGATAGACCCAGCTGCCTCCCGACTACATCGAGCTCGAGAAGCGTGTCGATGCGCTGAAGAAGGTCCACACGACTATGCTCCAGGTCACGTCGCAATACTCCAACGAAGCCTACGACTACCCCGCGAACCTCCGCGAATCTTTCAACGATCTCGGTCGCACCGTCTCAGAGAAGGTCAACCTCTTGTCGAGCGCGACCTCTCCTGCAGAGGCTCAGGCCGCCCTTACCGCGCCTCCTGCTGCGAAGCCCCAGCCCAAGACCTTCAATCATGCTGTTGCCCGCGCGGCTCTGAACAGCTCGCACATGCTCACCGCTGAGCAGTCTGGCTCGAGCGAGGATCCTCTGGCTACCGCTCTTGAGAAGTATGCCATCGCTAGCGAGAAGGTCGGCGAGGCCCGTCTGGCGCAGGACGCACAGATCCAGAGCAGGTTCCTGGCTGGCTGGAGCACAACCCTCAACACCAACATCCAGTTCGCAACACGCGCCCGCAAGCAGGTTGAGAACTCCAGGTTGAGCCTGGATGCCACCAAGGCCAACGCCAAGGGTGGTGCTTTCGCTCTGCCTGGTCAGGCGCGCAAGGACGGCCACGCTGAGGAGGACTTGAGCGAGGAGGCTCGTGCTAAGATCGAGCAGGCCGAGGACGAGTTCGTTGGCCAGACAGAGGAGGCTGTCGGCGTTATGAAGAATGTACGTGCCCACCGCGAGAGAGAGTGGACCTGTTTTGTGGGAGTAGATGCTGACCTTTCAGGTGCTTGATACACCCGAGCCCCTCCGCAACCTCGCCGACCTCATCGCCGCCCAGCTCGAGTACCACAAGAAGGCATACGAGATTCTGTCTGAGCTGGCGCCGGTAGTCGAACAGCTTCAGACCGAGCAGGAGGTGCGTAGACATCAGTCTGATTTCTAAACCATCTATCCCCTCTTTGTCGCGTTGCTCTGTCTGATGCTCGTTTCTAGCAAAAGTACCGCAACCCCCACTGATCGGTTCGTTATATAGGCCAGCTACCGCAAGACTCGTGACGAGGCTTAGGAGAGCGGTGTTTGATTTCGTTGGATACTACAGTGTCTTGCCATCAGTTCCCGACGAGGTTTTGGTTGGTCTCTTTGGCGAGCGTATGAAACTTGGGAGGTAGGATTACCTGGGTGCTGGTCAGTCGCTTTGCATGTGGCCGTCTACGTATGACGAGTATGTGCGGAATTTCAATGTATGAGGTGGCTCTCTCATGTTTTTGACGCACGCTCCCTCTGAGTTCCAGAGATGTGCCCTCCAATAATCGTGACATGCGCTGCTTATTCGAACACCCCACTCTCATCCTTAAACTGTGCCGCCTGCGTCTTTGCAAACTCCCCGATCTTCTTCTCGTCCTCATCATCACCCTCCGGGATAAATTTCCTCATCACGCTCTCCACATACTCCTCCGGCACACCCCGCGCCACCGCGTCCCGAATCCCCTGGTTCATCCTATACACATACTCCTCCCGCGGCTTATCCGGCTTTGTCCTTTCCCGATCAACATAAACCAGCATATCCCTCTCCACCGGCTGCACCCCGGTATCCACCCTCCCATCCACCGCGCCCGGCCAGAACTCACAAGCAATGCGCTCCTTCCCATACGCCACCGGCACGCCCTCATTATGGTCCAGCCGCCGCTCGTCCTCGGGCTGCAGCGCGTACACCAGCCCGTAGACCTCGTCGGCGTAGCTGCGCGACGAGTCGTTGGCGATGTTGGCGTAGCCGCGGTCGTTGATGAGCCAGATGTAGTGCGGCAGGCGGGCGACGCCGAGGTAGGTCGATGTCGGGCACCGGGTGGCCATTTGGTGCAGCCAGAGGTTCGAGCCGTAGCCGAAGTAGATTGTGGGGGTGTCGAGGGGGGTTTGGAGGTGCGCCATGGTGGTGGGGGTTTGGACTGTTCCGGGTTGGGTTCGAGTTTGTTGCTTTGGGCCTCGATGCGGTTCAGCTTTATGGGTCTTGGTAAGGCCTCTTGGTTGGCGAGGGACGATCGTTACTGACTTCTGTTGAGGCTTGTGTCTGTTCAAGTTTATGTATCTGTTCAATTGCACAGATTCTAGTTTCTACATAGTAATATATGGTCAGTAAAGCGGACGGCCGTAGTGTAGCAACGCTTTATGCCACTCACTTCAGTTCACTGGGCGATTTCGGTGATCAAATCTGCTTGGGAATCTCTATTGGTATACACAATGTACAGTACCTCGTGTGCCCAAATGGCGGTCCAAGTGGTGGAGAATCCACAGCGCTAGAGTATAGATTAGGTTAGGACCAGGGCCCAGCTGACATCATCCCTCCGAAAGCTTCTGGCGGTCGTGAGGCGGAAGTAGCAACGCAATATTTGGTTCTTTAGCTTGGTACCGAGGGCGTTGAGTAAGTACATTTGTTTTTGTGTCTAGATGTTTGATCAATATTGCATCAGTCGTATATCGCTTCATGTTCTCCGTACTCCGGCTGTTGGTTTGAAGAGTCATCGATTGTGCGCTAAAGATTGTATGCAGATATTCGAGTACCCTACATACTGATGCCTCATTCACATCATAGCCATTCAGGGCAGTTCTGTGGTCATGCGACGAATAAGCTTGAAGATGTGATCCAAGCTGCGATTGCGAAAGGCTTTCATAGCTTTGCATTGACCGAGCACATCCCAAGAGAGCTGATAGACTTCTATCCTGAAGAGGTATGCATATCATAGTGTGTGAATTATGCACACAGCTACTAACTGTGTTACTAGACGGATTCACACACTGAAGAGAGTCTTGTTAAGCTGTTCGACGATTACTACGCTGAGGCTGTCCGGTTGCGGGACAGGTATTCCAACCAAATTCAGATCCTGATCGCGTTCGAGTCAGAATGGATACGACCGTCGTCACTCAACATTGTTCAGGGTATCCTTGACAAGTACACGTTTGACTTCTTCATGGGCTCCATCCACCACACGCATACAATTCCGATCGACTTCGACCGCGCAATGTACGAGCAAGCCAGAGATAAGGCAGGTGGCACAGACGAGCAGCTCTTCGAAGACTATTTTGATGAGCAGTACGATATGCTACAGGCACTTCGACCCCCTATTGTGGGCCACTTTGATCTCATACGCCTCCTGAGCGATCACAGAGATACTGCTTTTGAAGGCATGGACGGGGTTTGGAACAAGATGAAGCGCAACCTGGAGTATATTGCTGCTTATGGAGGATTGCTGGAGTTTAACTCTGCTGGACTACGGAAGGGCTTGCTCGAGCCGTACCCATGCTTGCCTGTTACGACAATGTTTTCGAGCATGGGTGGTGGGTTTGTTCTGTCCGACGATAGCCATGGCATCGAGCAGATCGGCACCAACTATTCAAGTCTCCTAGAATATGTCCAGAAGACTGGGGTTGATAAAGTATATTTCGCCGCCAGAGGGTCCGGAAATCGGATAGACAGCCGCTTCCCCAATGCAGGCTACCCCAGTATCGCCGTGGCCGAGCTGGCGGGACTACCGTTTTGGTCAAAGTTACCAGAGGAAGTCTCGAGAACAACGCGATAGGCGCCACATATCCACTGTCGTATGCCGGAACCATGCTCCGTGCAACATCATTGCTATCACTTCAACGGCCTTCCCATGACTGGTCGTGACATGCATTGTCGTGACACTAAGCCCAGCGACTGTCAGAACGTCCTCGGATACTTGTGTCCATATTGTGGATCTAGTTCGCAGCAAAATTTCATCCACCTGACGCTCAGAGCGCTCACAACAGTCAACGCCGTGGTATCAGACCACATTGTTGGGGATGCCCAAGGGCCTAGGAAGGCTTGGTTCAGCCGTGTGCAAGCCGAGGATACATAGCACAAGCAAGTAAAGTAGCTGCGGTTGATGATCCGTCAAGACCATCGGTGTAGCCCTAAAACATGGAAAAGGCTAACATTTTTTTGCTTGCCGCGAGAAGCACGATAACCAATGCTTGTGCAGGGACGCAACGTCCATTCACGATTCCTGCGGACCTGACGCCTGCGCGGAAAGCGGGTGGTATCCCGCTCCGGCTATGATTGGTGAGACAGGCTCGATTGGAGCGAAGGTTAGGGCCGGGTTCTTGGGTCCACTTCTTACACCGTCACTTGATGTCAGCGCAATGTTAAACTCTCAATCAAAAGCGCTGCGGTTTTGGATCAGCCTTCCAACCTCCGATGATACAGTATGTTTTCAGATTGGTGGAGATAGGCGCTTGCAATCTCGGTCCTTCGATACAACACATACCAGCTTGACCGTTTAGAATTCTTAATACGACATGATGATTCTTCGATCTATGGCGCTTGTGTGACAGCTGGTCATTGTGTTGTCGTGGAGGTTAGCTGTACAACGCCTTTCTTGTTTCTGGAGCCAAGTGAAAAGCCTCAGTTCGAATTGTGTTTCGTATGCCAGGCTTAGAAAGACGCTAGAAGACATCGCACGCTTTGATATTCATTTAACAAGTTCGGAGCTCCGTGGCGCCTGACGGCGCTCCAGCTTGCTCCAATATGGTGCGACTACTGACGACGAGTCTCCATGGTCCGGTACTCCGCTTCTCTTCGCGGCTTTATTTTCTAACGAAAGCGCCACAGACCCATTCTGCTGCCGTTGACTTGTCAAACCATCATACCGCAACATGCGAGCTAGTTGTTGTACCACCATTCGCTGGTACCCCACCGATCCACTCCACCTTGCTTTGCAACGACAGATAATCGCATTCCCGCGTCGCAGCACTTTGCGAATCCTTAGAGATCGAAATTGGCAAGCTGAAGCTAACCGTCTTGAGGACAACAATGGCCTTGAGGCCCAATCGGGGCGGGAGTAAAATCCTTGCCCGGCAAACGCGGGAAAGGAAGACATCTGTCGTTCAAGCATGTCAACTGGTGGAGCCCGGATCGCGTGTCTACCAGGATACCTGCATATGATGAGCGGATCCATGGGGCTAGACCTGCTCTTACTTCCGACCTTTGACGGGCCTAAATGCTGGACCAGCTCCCCGAAGAACGGACGGGCCATAGGGACGGCTGTGGCTTTTCGGCCGCGGCCACGTCTGAGAGTAAGGATGTGAAACAGGTGCATCGGTGAGGGACCAAGGGTTGCTTGCTACATTGCATCAAGCTACTTTGTCGTACTGCCTTCCTACTAAACCTAATCGATGACGGTCGGGCTGACCACATAGTCCAAGCGCACCCACAGAGCACACAGAGCCTCCGGATTGTACCTTCCTGGGGGCACTCTCCGACTACTAAAAACCGGGCCCCGTCATTATCGCTGGCCTACTTTCTCGTTCCTCCTTTTTACATCACCATTACATACACCGCCTTCCTCAGGTCCAAACCAACTCACCAACACAACGGCCGTCTACCATTTCTATCCTACGTCAATCCACTGGAATATTCTTGGCATCATATAAACTTTCTCTTCATAGCAATTACATTATTCGTTGCCGTCATGTTCATCCAGAAGACCATTCTCGATGCAGGGGACACAACGCAGCTTGTTAAGAAATACGACGAGGTTTCAATCGAGTACACAGGTAAAACCCGACTTCCATATAAAAATGATAGTAATCTAAGAGAATCAGGGTGGATATTCGACCCAAGTAAACCAGATGGAAAGGGCTGCCAGTAAGAGCAACTTTGCCTTGCATCTGTGTAGAGGCTGCCATACTAAAGACTACTTCAGGTTCGATACATCACTACAAAGAGGTGACGCCGTTACAGTGATCGGTGCGGGACGTCTCCTCAAGGGTGTGTACTTCCGCAGCCCCCGGATAGCAGTTACTGATTGAAACTAGGCTGGGACAAAGGAGTACTAGGCGATTATACGCCTGAAGATCCAAGTGATTCGGTTCGCCCCATGGCGTTATATGAAAAGGCTAGGTTCACGCTTCCTCAGTAAGTCTGAAAGCTTCTCATCGGACGCATTTTCGAGGCACATCTAACACTTCCGGCAGTACGTATGGCTATGGTTCCAAGTAAGTCGATTCCGTCGCCCAGAAACTTTCCGTCGGGCCATTACTATTCCAGTATGGTCGTTCCGATCTGAACATCTTATACATGAAACTAAGTCCACTATTGCTCAATATCTGCTCGGCGCTTTACCAAGAGTACCCTCAAATCGTTGATCATCTGGACGAATGGCTGACCAACTTTCTTACAGGGGCATCCGTGGGCTTGTACCCGAGAAGGCGACATTGGTCTAGTAAGTCTCTATTCCCTAGTGTCTTAAAAGTCTTAGGTATAAGGAGCTTGTGCCTTCATCCTTGAGATCTTGGAAGCCTTGTTCTATATTTGTCCCGTGTGCCTCGAGCTAATACAGAACAGTGAATTGAAGGTCAATAGAATCGGCCCACAAAGAGCACCGTAAATGATTGCCACACCGCCGTCGGAAGACCACCTTCAGTAGGCATGCCAAGGTGTCGCCTTCACCGTTTTCATTATCGTCGTTGAGGTCAGCACAAGACTGAAACGCAGGACCTCCGGCACATAGTCATATTGCGAGATTGGTCTGCGGTTTGCTGTCTCCAAGTTTTTCTAGTTCGATACCCCCAACGTTGGAAAAGTCATTCATTGCTATACTTTATTAAAAGCAACCAATAATATTTCAGAATTTAAGATATCCATTTGATCCACAATCAGTCTTGATGAAAGCTTTACCCGGCTCATCCGGGGCATCTTACTGAACATTCACATTGTTCAATCGGATCAAGTCGTGTCCTGACATCAAGGACTCGGCTCAGAACTTGCCCGTGTTGTCATATTAGTCGGGCACGTAATTGGAGACACATGTCACTCGAACGTTCATTGGTGACGCTAGCCTTGTGTATTAGCACGAGCACACCGACATTCACGCCACCCGAGAACCCTAGTAAATGTTCCGAACGTCCCGTTCGGCATGCCGAAAAGCAATCTGTACAAAACAAGGCTCGAAGACATGTTTTTGAGGGCGGCAGCGGCGCGTGAAGCATAATTCGGCTATACTGGCTTGGACCACGTCCTTCCACCGAACGTGGACCACTAGGACCAACATCAACATGCCTCGATATGTGAAAGAAATGGAACATGTCATGCAGCTCGGAATCGGCCTTTAGTTTTTGAGATGCTGGCCTCATACTGGAGACTCATGATTCGGCACAGGCCGACGATCAGCTCGAATCGCCTTTACATCGGTCGGACTCTTTTTCGTACATCGCTCTTCGCACTTAACGTTGTTGAGATAGAGGCAGGTTCATAGAGTGCATTGAAGTTGCTAACCAGGTACACAATAAACCCTGCGTTGATCCATACATGAACTGGAAACCCGCATGTGATGCGTGCAACTCCACATTCAGGGATTGATATGCAGCCGCGAGGTTATGTCAAAGAAACGGCCGGCCCAAAGGAGCGGGACGTATGCCTGCTTCTGTCCACACCGATGACGGGCCGCGGCCGCTCGTCGAGCCGTGGCTGTTGCCGTCTGACAGTCCCGCTGGAAGCGCCCGCGACGGGGTATACCAGACACACTTGTGCACGTGAGATGATATGGTGGTATAATAGTCGTGTACGATGGACGTAAGCCAAAATGCGAATTGGTACGTTGAGGCCCGAAGGATCATATTTGCATGGCGTGATGTGACAACGAAACAGCCGCGGAAGGAAGCATACCAAGATCGGGTCTTACGGCGGAACGTCATCGCAATAGCGTTGTGTCGACGGGATTCTTGTGCCGTAGTCTAGGTCTTCCTGCAAGGCCATCTAGGACGACGCGTGCTGCGAACCCGTTACATGCCCCATGCCAAGGTGTACTTCATGCAGAGTTGGTCAATGTCAAAGGCCTACATGCATACATATGCATGTGTAAGTATGCTCGGTCTTGGAAGACTAGCTGCATACCTAGTAGAATAGGTACTCAAACTGCAATCGCGACAAACGTCGTCTTCTGATAGGCCTCAGTATTTAGTGTAAGACGTAAGTTAGCGCTTACGCTTTGGAGATTGTAGGCATCGGACAGGCCGCGTACTACCTAGCGAAGCCGCCCGATACCAATGCGCAGCCACTGGCTTGATGCATGGGAATGTTCCGAGGCAGTGCCAACTGAGCTTTCGAGTCTTCCCGCTGGGCCCAGAAATACGTTTTGTGCCTCACCATAGGTGTGAAAAGATTAGGAATGCTCGTATATGGATAGTGAGTCAACACTGAGGACGGACGACTGATGATCAGCTGAGTGGGGGGGGGGGGGGTGCTGTTTATCGAATAACGTAGGCCGTCTCAGCCTGTTTACGAAATGGTCAACGCTGTCTTCAACGGGCTTCATGCATGATGCATGTAGAGATGACCACAGTGCGCAAGGAATATTGAGAGACAGCTCCTATACGGCTCCTATACATCTCACCAAGCTCGTTGGCCGGCGTGATCGAAGCAGACAACAGTGGCGTGACGAGCAAGCTCACATACCGTTTTGATGTAAATGTGTCATTAGGTCCCTGCAACAAGCGAGAGGGCTTGATCGATATGCTCGTGCGATGACCAAGGACACTTCTGTTCATGCTCTACTGCAGCATTCGCGACCACAAAGATTCTTAGCATCGTAACATAAGCTGCATACCCTCAGTATGCCTCAAGGACCGGTGGTTCGAATTTTGGATTCTTATGATCTCAATGCTGGGCGTGCGTTCGCTGCATGTTTATCGGAACGTGCGCAATGTGACTGCGATCTGGGTGGTTCTCCAGGCCGGCTGCGGAATTCAATCGGCCAGGCTACCGTCTAGATCTGAAAGATCCCGAGAGCCGTGCTGAAAACATTGGTATTGTATGGTTGTTATCTTGACCAGAAGGTGCTCCTGACCTGTGCGGTAGACAAGAGTGTCAATACGGTTCGACAGAGAAAGCTTGCCTTTGGTGTGTGTTGCTGTTCGTGGTCGACAGTGGTATTGATGGACAGCAGCCCTGCTACATGCAGTGTCAGTTCTACACATGTGAATGAGCCAGTCATATGCGACGACACACGAGTTTGACATCCATACCCCTGTCGTACTGGACAGTTTGAATTATATTACCTTGAACGTATGCTTGCTTCAACGTCGGCATCTGTCGTTGATATTTCACCAAGACATCTGATATACCCTTCCTGCCAATAAGAGTACAACTCTTGACAGCCACTGATCTTGTAATAGGCGCATAATGACGGCAGTCGTGATGCGTATGCGCGTGGGGACGGACAGCGTCTGCTTCGCCTTCACGTGGTGACGACGCCGTGGCGACGCGTGGCACAGCAGCTTATGAAATGCTCAGCACGACGTACCTATGGGTCCTGTGCATTGTCCGACAAATACCTTGAGCCCGACTCCTATACTAAGCTGAGGTCCGAAAGTGGAAGGTCCAAGTGTAGTATTGGCGTGATGAACTGGGAAGGTGTGCACACCACGTGACTCGGACACTCCTCAACACAAGCAACACTGCAGCGCCCAACAAGGCAAATCCAAATCACGTCTGCGGGTGAGACTGCAGGGCCACAACACACGACGACTCGCAACTTATTGACGCTTTGCTCGGCACTGGAGATTTGAGGTGCCACGACATCAATTACATCTGGGCACCTCTTGTCGCAGCGCGCAGCTCCACCGTCCAAGCCTGCCACGGCAGTCGGAGTGGTTGGCGGGGAAGCATATATCGTCGACAGAGAGAATGACGCCCGTTCGCAGCAGTGATTAATCTCATCTTCAGTTCACATTGGGGTGGCCTAGTTTTGGTTGGCGGGCAAAGGAAATTACTTGTGGATATGAGCTCGCCACGGGTGGCCAGCGACAGCGCTTATCGACACCAACTCGCACTGTTGGCACATCCGCAAGGTCCATCACTAGGTATGGGGCTGCAAGATGACGATGCTCTCGACAGAAGACGAGTCGAATTCTGTGCTCTTGCGTTGAGTTGACCGCTATGTACAGCGCAAATATCGCGCAGCGGTGTGCCGCCAACCGATGTGCGATGCAAACCCAGTCACGAGACAGACCCCCTTTTCAAGGCTCGGAGGCTTGACTTGCGGAATTACAGACGTCAAGGCTGGCTAGGCTCGCCAAGTACTTTATTGGTGAATGTTCTCACGACACAACATGAAGCACACGAAAAATGTTGTTGTTCGAATCTAGAATTGCAGAATCTGATCTTAGTCCCAACATCTGCCAACCAAACAATCGCAGGTGGACTTGGACGAAAGCGCCCGAGGTGTTGCCTCGTTTCAGTGGAAATCTCTGCGACTTCTGGGGACCACAAAAACAAGTTGACTCCAGATCGGACACATCCTGGCCGTAACTTACCCTGCTTTTGGATGACCTCCGGCAGCCTCTTGTCTTAAATTACAGGTTGTGGAAGGTTAGCGTGCTGACGATCAGGCACAAGTCGTGTTCGATTGGCGTACCCCTTGCTGAGTCTGGCTAAAGTCTTGCCGTTCGGGGCCATGCATGCTTTCCCGCGCCTGTTCTCCGGACAAGCCACAACGTTTGGCACCGTCTTGAGCAAGCCCACGCTATGGGCGACGACTCGTTCCATGGCGGGTGGGTTCGCAAATGGCCCCCGGCTGGTGTGCTAGGATTCAGCCATCTTATTTACTTCGCATCCCCCCAGGCGTCCCGAGTGTCCCCCTACCGCAAACAAGCAGGACTTCGTCAGAACGCTTTCTTTTTGCTGAATAACTTCACTCCTTTAGGTGTTCAGCAGTCACTCTCTCATTCGACCTTCTTTCGAGTCGTCTACTTTCCTTACGAAGGTTCCGGTCAAAATGCAGCTCATCACTGTCCTTTCTGTCGCGACCACCATGGTCGCAACTGCCTCCGCCAGGAGCGCAGTCGCTCTCAACAAGGAGTGCGATACCAGCAAGCCCATGGCTCGTGTCCACAACCGGTGCAAATACGATGTTTACCTGTGGTCTGTCTACAAGGGTGACGGCTGCCCGACCGACGAGATGGTCAAACTGAAGAGCGGCGAGGTTTACCAGGAGAACTACCAGGACCCCAAGGGTGGAGACGTCGGTGTCTCTATCAAGATCTCCAAGTCCCAGGAGTGCAAGGGCAACGACATCACCCAGCTCGAGTACTTCATCCAGAAGAACTCTCCCGGCTTCAACTACAACTACCTTGATGTCTCTTACGTCGACTGCCCCTCCAACGATGCCGACTGCCCCACCAGGCAGGAAGGTTACCACCTGAGCGTTGGTTCTCAGCAGGGCGCTGTCAAGGCGTCTGCCGCCAACACCTGGTGCCCGGTCATGGCTTGCAGCGACCCCGCCTCCTGCAACAAGATTTCCTACGTCCTTCCCGATGACGTCCAGACCAAGACATGCGAGCCCGACCAGAACATGGACTTCTACATGTGCGGTGAAGCTGGACCCGATGAGGAGAGCGAGAGCAGCGCCGCTCCTTCCGCGGCTCCCTCTACCTCCGAGAAGCCTTCATCCTCTGCGCAGGCTACTTCCAGCGCTGTTGCTTCGTCGTCCAAGGACACTTACGAGGAAGACTTCAAGGTCGCCGCCGCCGCCGTTACTCCTGCCCCCGCGCCCGAGGTCGTCCAGCAGCAGCAGAAGACCAAGACCCAGGTCGTCTACGTTACTGCTTACGAGACCATCAACGCTAAGAGGCACGCTCACGGCCACGCTCGCCGCCACCAGCCCTTCAACGCATAAACCTTGCCATTTTATAACTTTGTGCATGATTGGCATGCTAGGTGTTGGGGAGACCGTGTCGCATATTCTTTGCCGATAATCCAAATACCTATTTCGCGATATACCCAGGGAGAGAGAGGAGAGGAGGGGAATTGATATCATTCCAAGTAATGACGAGGCAGAGCGCATCGCAGGCAATATATTCTTTCGTACCACCATCATCGACGCGCACCTCGTTATTGCTTGTGTATGTTTTCCACCTGCGCTCCTCCTTCGCTTGACAATTACCACGCAATATCGACATGGATTCAGCTATCTTTGTTCTGGTTACATTCTTATCTCACGATGTCATGACATATACCATCTTGGGGGTTCTGGCCCTTCTCACAGGGTCTAGCGGGATCTGTTTCTCCTTTCTTCTATTCTTTAGGAGCATTAGCTTCTTCCTTTTTGCAATGGACCAAGGAGATGTCCCAGGCTTGAGCGTGTCCCTATAGTCAAAACAATATAGACTGTCACTATCACTCAAATTACTCGCTCAATTGGTCCTGCTTCCGTGCTTTATTGACTCGTTTCGTTCTGATGTGAGCCATCGCAATTTCGCTTATTTGTTGTTCGTCCACGCCGCACGATGCGACCTGCGGCTTTCCAGCTCGCAACCGAACACAATTCCGTGTTCAATTCGTGTGAACGGTTCAGTGTGTTACGAAGACCCTTCTCCATGTTTCGTTTCGTGACCTCGAATAGAGTTCGAAACATCCGCACAGGCTGCAAGCTTGAGCTGCGCCGCCTCCTGTCAGCAGCGCCACACCCTCTCACCCGCCTCAGGACGGTCACTGCATCGATCATCAATGATCTCCAACATGCATACCTCTCTTTCAACGTGCACGCAACGTGCACTCAACGTGCACAACCCATAAGAATGGATGAACAGACCTAGTGATCGACATGGCCGTCAACCGACAGGTGTTTTCCAGCTGGATGCGGCATCCGATTAACCGTGGCTGCGACCTTCAAAGATCCTCTTCATCTTGAATTGAGTTGGCGAAGCTTGTCGCATTGCACATGGCCAGTCGGTTACCCTCTTGGAATCTCATTGCCCAAGAAGACGTGGTACGCCGAGGCAGGCGAATCTCGCACATTTGCATCAACACATCCAGAGTAAAGTGCCCACCACCAAAGGTCCGGCTTCGCACGTGGCTGTCTCGCAAACTTTGGAAGCCAAGAACGACCGCTGAGTTCGCACCTCTCGTTCGTCGGCAATCCTGCTCTTCTGCCAAATGCCGGTGCCTTGCAGCCCGTTGACAGCCATGCGTCGTTCCGACACCTGGCGCAAGCCCTTGCGACAGACTTTTCGTCTTGCTGCAGTAGTTCTGTGTTCTAGAATCCCCACTTCCTTCACTCACGCGTGCTCTCGGTGCGTCCTTGCATGAACGACCAACGCTTTCTCCAGTTTTCCACCCACACATGCGTCAAGAAGTCCACTATCGTACCACACGTGTGGTGTCGGCGGCGTGCCGATATCGATAGGCCGGTATCGATAAGCAAATCGCGCACTGGCGCAATGCTTTCGTCACCGGATTATGCCCCGATTCCTAACCCTTGTGCTTGCCGCGGGGCGCTTTCGATTACCAGCGAATGAGAATATCGGTCGTCTAAGACGATGGTTGACGTTGGCTGTCCACGCGTTGCCAGTGGGGAATGTCATGGTTCTAGAACTAAACGCATTTTGAGTCCGTCGAAACTTGCTTGCTGATCTCCCCAGTCCTCCATCGTCGCCGCGGCACAGGCTGTGCGCGAACTGCAGATGATGTCAAAGGCTTGGCTATGGACGAGTAGCGGTATTTGCAACCTTGTCTATAGCTAGATACCGGCTTACGCATAAGACGTGGCTGTTCGGAAACGAGAACTGTCTACGAACTAGACAGCCCTGGGGAAGCTGTTCCGTGCATCCACCTGCAGTTCCAGCAGGGTTCGCGGCTGGGAATCGGGCCTGAATGGCCTCATCAATCCTCGGATAAGGTTGAGGAAGACCGTGGTCGGACTCGTCATACAGTTCCCCGTGAAGTATACCCACTCCCTGACCGGAATGCAGAGATGATAGAGGCGCATTCCCACAGCACCAATTACGTAGACGAGCCGTACCACAAAGCAACGTACGGACCGAACGATACTACGAGTCAAGTCTGCCCGACTCTCAACAACGGTCCCATCCCAACCACCTTTCTTCACTGTAACCTTCCGAGCACAAGCCATGATACACAAGCCACACAAGCTCTCGTGACACAACATACCTGTCAGCTATTTTAGATCACCGCCACGTTTCCCTCTCCGACTGGATCCGACGCCTCGGATCAGCCGCTCAGATTCCTAGCACAAACAGTTCAGACAAATAGCAATGAATACATGTTAGACCACACTGCCATACTACACCTCGTCTATCTGATCTAGAAAGCGCTGAGCTGAAAGAAGCACGAGGATGCCCCCAATCAGTAGATGGCAAACGTGAGGTCTACAGACCGATTGCTCCGCTCCTCCAACGTAGCCAAGTAAGAATATGAGCCGTTCTCGGCTTTCGTCAAGTCATCCTTTGGAGACATTTTATTTGGGATTATCCGCGTAGCTCCCCTTTGGGCTGTAGAATTATTATTGCCCAAACTCGTCGCTGCCTGTGTCCAGACTATAGGTACTTTCAGACGTCTTTGTCTAAGCAAACCCCCGCTATCTGCCTATTCTGCTGTGACTTACCACTCACTTAAATCACAGCCGACGTGAGACATGCATCTAGGCCTGGTGAGGCCGAACTGAGTGAGTCGAACGGCCTTCGTAGTCGACTCAGAATTCGACACTTTGTAAGGTCATTCTCCTGTCGTTGCAACGATTTAGCAGAGCTTACAGCAATGGTTGTGTACGACTGACATGTATTGTGGCAGGCTAAAAGCCGTTGTATCATGTTGACACACCTGTTTGGGTCTTGCTACTTGACAGAAGCTGGTGTATTCATAAGGTAGATCGCTTCGACGCCATGTGCAGAGACTCGAGTGACCTATCAACTCTCACATTAGTAGTCCAATATTACTGACATTTTCCAGTCTTCATTCAATCTGAATTGGAAGATCAGATGTCAAGTTGCTTACGAGGATGAAGCTCCTGCGCGCAAGTCATGAGTGCCATGTTGGCAACAACCTAACGTGCGTCTTCAAGGATAGAGCAGCAATTGAGATGGACAGCAGTATCGAGAGGAAGTCACAAGGGTGCAGCGAGTAGCGCCATGGCAAGACGTACGGGTCAGTTCGAGGTCTGACTGCAATCCGAAGGAACGAAACTTGAATTCCAACACCACACTACTTACGGTATGTCGCAAGAAGACAGGAAAGTACAAACAAATCAATTATACGAACAGCAAGAAACAACAAGACTGCAATCCATTCTTCCCACGCCAATTTGCAAAACACCAGTGTGCCTACCTCCCATCCCAGCGTTCCGCCTCAGCCGCGCCCACTCATCGGTCGAGCGCCAATTCAGATGTTCGAGAACGAACAAGCCTTTATCAGTGCTCAGATTGAGGGACTGGCCTTGCACTTGGGGCAGTCGGTAGCCTTAATCGTAGATGATGCGCTGGGCTTCGCGGCCTCGTTCTTGCCGGCAGCCTTTTTCTTGTCGTTGCTCGAGAGCTTGCGACCGTTCTGGGGTATGAAGATGATAGGCTTTGATGTGCACCTGGTGGTCTCGCCATCCCTGCCATTCCCTGTTGTTTCGCAGTCCAAAGGGGGCAGCTCGATCTCGTTGACGGAAGTCCAGGTCGCGCTGCGCAAAGGTTAGTCGAATCGTATTGAGACAGAGACATTGCAGAAATTTGGGCTAGCGTACTTATTGCACTGCCAGCTGTGTTGAATGCGGTAGTTGGGATCACCAGAGCCCTCCCTCAGGTCGAAGACCAGGTTGTCAACCTTCTCGCCAGCAATGTTGCATTTGTTGCCGCTCGAGTGAATTTCGACACCGTCGGCCTCGCAGTTCGCGCCATCCTCGACTTTATCGTCGACACGAGCGTCAACGGCGTATGAGGACTGAAGATTGAAGCTGAGGAAGTAGTATGACGGAGACTTGGCGATGGTGTACTCCGTCAGGATATAGGAGACTGGTAGACAAAGTTCGTCGCCGTTGGCGGGCTTCGCGGCGGGGAAAGCCATGATGGCAATGGGAAAGAGGAGAGCAGCAACTGTGGTGCAGAGCATGATGGAAGGTAGTGAAGTAGAAGAGTCGGATGGGTAATTGAAGTAAAAGGGAAGAGTTGAGTGGGTACTAGTGTTGAAGAATGGGTTGAGTGCTGATATCGATGCCAAAAAGCTCTTGAGTTGAGTGATGATGAGAAGTATGAAGCGGGCGTCGAGCGATCCTATATACACAAGATTCGTGGCCTGTGCGGTCACAGCTCTTGCAGTTTCTTTGAAGAGACAACAGGTAAACACTGGTTCGAAGAAGGCGCTGATGAGATGCGCAGGAGCAATTCCAGCAGGGCAGTCACTAAGGACGCGAACAGCACGGAACCTGGGTACTCAAGACAGAAAGTAACCTCTTGATGCATACCTGCAGTATATCAGCCAGAATTGGTCTCCGTCTGATGAAGAACAGGCTGCTCGTGAGCCAGATGTTTGCGCTGACGTTCTTGTTACCGTACAGGAATTCTTGGAGTCGGGTAGCGTTCTGCTTATCTCTCCGTCGACACGAACACAGGTGCAAGATGTGAAGATGTGCCGTGCAAAGTCAGTATCTTCAGAGTCTATGTGGCAAGTCTGGACGAAGGAATGACATTGTTAAGACTCTACCCTGATACGTGCAGCGAATGGGCTTTGGTGGAGTAGGTGGAGAGTTGAACAGTCTCGAATTCCAGCTACAGCCAGCGACACCGTGGAATGTGAACTATGTTCTGGCCTCCCATCGCATCGTTTGCTGTGGGATTCTCAATGCGGAGGTGTAGATTTAGCAATTCTAGTGAAGGTGTATGCAGGGGTTGGGGTGTATCGATGGGTCCTTAGGTACATAGGGTTAAGCGAGAGCTGCGGGACCATCGTCATCTTGCCAGCAAAGACGTAAACGCAGGACAACACCATGAATATCACGCCGGTCTTCAACCAGGTGCTAGCAAGCCACAATGCGCAGCCTGTTGAGCCTTATGTCTTCCGGGTGGAGAACTTGGACGAGTTTTTGAAGGAAGCATACCGTATTGTAGGCCACGTTACGCCTCTGGAGCTCGAGAGTCGCTGCTAACAACTACAACAGCGCAGACATATCACACAGCTGCACACAGACCTCAAGTCGATACGGCAAAGCTATCTTTCTACTGCACCACCGCCTCGGCGCAAGCAGTTTGCGCGCGCAAACAATGCTGCGGACAAAGAATCAAAGTACCTCACGGATGCGCAACGCAACGAGATCGATGCACAGGCAAAGCAGTCGCTGCGGGAGCTGAATCATGCGATCAACGTCCTTCGAGAGGCCGAAGGGATACGACAGAGTACGGTGTCGCAAGTGGCTATACGAAAGCGCGCGAAGCAGGGCCTGGGTGCACTAGGACGATGGGCAGCAGGAGGTGCAATAACGGCAAAGAGCACAGAAGAGGAACTCGAGGAGGCCAAGGCGAATACGATCAAAGCACACAGGGAGAGCATTGTCTGGTCCCTACAGAATGCGCTGGAGCAGTGCGGGCAGTTCCAGAGCTCCATGATGGAAATACGACTTATGAGGGAGGTGGAAAAGAGCAAGAGCGTGCTCTATAAGACAAGAGCTACCATACCGTCCAGCGACTATGGTGGCACAAAGGGTGGAAGCAGTGCAGACGGAGCCTCGAAGGACTATCGTGGGACGACGTCGCATGGACAGGACGAATCGAGTGCTGCAATCGAGCAGCAACTCGACCCTGAGCAGCTTCAGCTATTTGCGCAAGAGAACCAAGACATGCTGAAGCAGTACGAAGATCAGCTGGATAAAGTCCGGTATGTGCTGGCCCCACCTTCGTGCAGAACTGCAACTAACAAGGTATCAGAGCTGCGGAGAAGTCGCTCGTGGAGGTCTCAGAGCTGCAGTCAACGCTTGCAAGTAATCTCGAGATGCAGTCTGCGCACATCGAACAGCTCGTGGAAGATTCGTTCAATACCACGGATAATGTCGGGAGCGGAAACAAGGAGCTCAAGCGGGCAACGGAGAGAAGGAGCACGGCGCAGATGGTCTTCTACGGCACGTCTGCCTTCTGCACAATGCTTGTCCTGTGGGACTTATTCATATGACACGGGATTTCGAAATCATATGGTCAGCTGGCCGTAAAGTTTAAACACCAAACATGTGAAAGTATCGCGAGCACAGCCCGTCCTAAGTCTGTTGCGCACCCTGTGAATAGTATCCAGAAATAGCAGGTGTGTCCTGGTGCTGTCGGCGGTTTGGCCGTTGCAGACCCACAAAGCCGCCAGATTCTCGGGTGCTCGCCTTGGGGCTCAGCTAAAACTGTCATGGACTCCCGCTGCATGTGAGAGGTCGACAGCGCGTTGGGGTTGACATCACCGCGGACCATGCTGAGAACGGATGACCTCGTGCCTCGGCCCAGTCCCTGCGGCTGTCAACCAGCTCTTAAGTAAAGCAGCTGGGGCGCGTGCTGGGGCTGCAGAATCAATAATCTCACGCTGCACTCTCTTGCTCTCTCGTCTCGAGCAGCTCCTCAGCTCCGCATCCCCTTGACCGGGATTGTCGTCTAGAAACGTTTGCGGGGGCTAGTGGGCTGCGGCTTCCCAGTTAGGCCCGTGAAACGTAACAGTGGTGTGCTCCAACAGTTGCAGTCATGCCAGAATCACCTAAGCAATCCCTTGCCTCTGCTTCACCTGCAGCTTCGTCCTCGCAGTCCTCCAGTTCCAACCTCCGCCTTACCCAGATTTCCACACAACTTGCTCCAATGGCTGCCTCCGCTTTCGACGCGAGTAGCGTTCCCCAGGCGCCCGAAGATGCGCTCTTCGGGCTGATGGCCGCGTATCGCCGCGATACCGACAGCAACAAGGTCGACTTGGGCATTGGGGCCTACAGAGATAACAACGCCAAGCCATGGGTACTGCCTGTGGTGAAGAAGGTGCGAGCTTGTAGCACTGCCCTCACGTACACAGCTGTGTGCTCACTATCTACGACAGGCCGATGAGATCCTCCGCAAGGACCCCAACCTCAACCATGAGTACCTGCCCATTGCCGGCCTGCCCGAATTCACCACGGCCTCTCAGAAGCTTGTGCTTGGTGGTGACAGCCCCGCCATCAAGGAAAAGCGCGTGCGTAGCTCTCCCCACCATGACGTGACACATGACTGACACATTGCGCAGGTCACCAGCCTGCAGACCATCTCCGGCACCGGCGCCGTGCACCTGGGCGCCCTCTTCCTGCAAAAGTTCTACAAGACCAACACCGAGCGCACCGCCTACTTCTCCGACCCCACATGGCCGAACCACTTCCAGATCTTCTCCAACGTTGGCCTGCAGCACAAGACATACCCCTACTTCTCCAAAAAGACAAAGGGTCTCGACTTCGATGGCATGTACGGCGCGCTAGAGAGTGCGCCTGAGGGCAGCATCGTCGTCCTGCACGCTTGCGCGCACAACCCCACCGGTGTCGATGCCACACAGGATCAGTGGAAGAAGATCGCTGAGGTCATTCGGGCAAAGAAGCACTTCCCTTTCTTCGATACAGCTTACCAGGGCTTTGCCTCGGGTGACCTTGCCAAGGATGGATGGGCCATCCGCTACTTTGTCGAGCAGGGCTTTGAGCTATGCATCGCGCAGTCTTACGCAAAGAACTTCGGTCTCTACGGCGAGCGTGCCGGTTGCTTCCACTTCGTCACATCACCTGCATCTGATGCGCAATCAACAGTCACCCGCGTGGCGTCCCAGCTTGCCATTCTCCAGCGTTCCGAGATCTCGAATCCTCCCGCATACGGTGCTCGCATTGCTTCGACCGTCCTGAACGACCCGCAGCTGTTCTCCGAGTGGGAGGCCAACCTCCGCGAGATGTCTGGCCGTATCAAGGAGATGCGTAGCGCCCTACGCAACAAGCTTGAAGAGCTTGGCACACCAGGCACATGGAACCACATCACAGATCAGATCGGCATGTTCAGCTTCACAGGTTTGACTGAGGAGCAGGTCTTGAAGCTGCGTGACGATTCGCACGTCTACATGACTAAGAACGGTCGCATCTCCATGGCAGGTCTCAACACCAATAACGTCGAGTACTTTGCCAAGGCTGTCGACAAGGCAGTACGGGCGACGCAGTAAATCACACAAGAAGAGTTTGAGGAGAAACCGGTCTGATGGAAGACTGGAACTAGTGTCTAGCATAGACGTGCGGCTGAAACAAGCACAACAAGAGAAGCATCCCAGTATCTCTTCGTGTATTTTAGACCACTCTCAACCTCAGCGAGGATTATATGAATCACGATTGAAACCTTTCGCATCA
The DNA here is from genome assembly GCA_022609225.1 of Boeremia lycopersici. Classification (NCBI taxonomy): domain Eukaryota; kingdom Fungi; phylum Ascomycota; class Dothideomycetes; order Pleosporales; family Didymellaceae; genus Boeremia; species Boeremia lycopersici. Next base: position 159,262 of record JAGKPY010000029.1, read on the forward strand.
TTTCTGAATTTCTTGCACCATGCAGACTGACAATCGTGAGCATCGTCACTACAACGAACTTGTAGATGACTAGACTACCAAGTACAGGATTTACCGAGCTCAAGTTGTAATACCAAATTATCCATATCTACTCTAGATTGCCAAACTATGTACAGCAAGAAAGAAGGGTATCTACTAGCATTCATTAATCACACAATCTCCTTGACACCCTTGCCCGGTCCGAATCGCCCCAGACCAACGCCCAAACTCCAACTCTTCTTCCTCTCCCTCCTGCCCTTCTCCTCCTTCATCTCCAGACTATCCCCGCTCAACCTAGCAACAAATTCGCGCACTGGACTGCGGCTCCTCTCGATCTTCCCACCATCAATATCACCCGGCGAATCGCACCGCGGGACGCCCAAGCTCTCGAACGTTGGCGTGCGACTGCGCGTGCCCACAGACTCACCCGTCGGTACCCGGCTCTGGAAGATCTTGGGCGACGGCGCAGAGCCTAGCGGCGGTGACGCCGCGTTGCCCTTCAGCAGCGGACGGTCTTGCAGGCGCGGCGGCGACACAGCGCGTGCGCCGCTCAAAGGCAGCGAGATCGTGCTTGCGCCGGACATGGCGCGGAGGCGCGTGAGTGCGTCCAGTTCGTGCGCAGCGCGCGAGCTTGTTGGGCGGTCGGGGGTGTTTGGCCATGGGATTGTGTCGACCTCGAAGGGCGCGGATGGGAGTGGGGGTGTGACACGGAGGGTTGCTGTTACGCTTGTCGAGAGGTTGCTTGGTGCAGACGCGGTGGCCTGGCGCAGAGCAGGGTGCAGTTTCGTCTCGCAGGGCGTGATGGGGCTGGGTGCTGGCTTGGGGCCGAATTCCTTCTGGTCGAGCAGGGTGGGTGATCTGGGGCGGAGTGTGGGGTGTGTGGTCTCTAGTCTCAGAGAGGGCGTTTGTGGTGTGTGTGTGGATTTTGCAGAGGTCTTGGGTGAGCTTATAATTGCGTTGGGTGAGGGTATCATGATACGTGGCGAGGCTGAGCGTGCGCGTGGAGAGGCGTGGGTCACATGTTTTGGGAGAGGCGGGAGCGGGCGGTGCATCGGTGGTAGAGGGCCCATGAGAGGCACGCTCTTCTTTGCGGAGATCTGGCATGGTGCCGAAGCTGGGACGTACTTTGTTGCGGGAAGTCGAGGGAGAGATGTGATTTGGGCGATGTCTTCGGACGAGGCGTGGACCGTGATCTCTAGTGAATGTGTGGTGATTGCCGTAGTGTTTGATGTGTGCCTTGAGTGGGTCTTGGATGGCGAAGAGGCAGTGGATACACTTGAATTATCCATGTCTGATTGTGACGAAGTGTCGTCAATGAGCTCCTCCAGGACAGACTCGGCTTCCAAAAATGTTGAAGCATCTCCGCTAGACGGCTTGAATGTCCAAGGTATGGGCTCCTTCATGAGGTCCTCGAGTTTCGGAACCGTTGCCGATGTCTCCCATGCCTCAAGCTTCTGCGCCACCCATGGATTCTGTGTGCACCGGAGTTTCGAGAAGTACGCGCTGCAGGCTTGGACATTGGAAAGCGGGTGACCATAGTCGCGCAAGTCTTCTAACGTCGTCTTGAACTCGAAGTTGAAGTCCGCAAGACTGCCATATGAGTCCATGTGCAGGTTGAGAAAGTGGCAGAAAGCATGGTGGTAGTCGTTGAACCTAAAAGTCGCGAAGCGTTGGTCGAGCGTTGCCATCATTTGCTGGGCACTCATATTGGACGGTGGGAGCGGTGGGCCAGCGTGGAGGACCTCTTCCATGACTTCCTCCGATAGTGATAGGAAAATGTCTAATTTGACTTCACGATCCTGTCGGACCCACGCTTTTCGTTCGTCAAGCAAAGTCGGTTGTACTGTGTTGGACGCCCTCGGCGACTTGGGCATGGGCATCGAATGTGTTCCATCACAGAAGCCCCAGGTCCCCTTGGTCTCGCAAGCGAATTTCATCCCTCGACGCCATCTTGAGTACTCGGCCCCTGTGACATGATTGTGTAGGATCGGCAGACCCGGCAGGCGGGGTGAATTAATTGTCGACATCCTGTTGAAGAGAAAGGCAGCCGCTGCGCTCAAACGGGAAGCTGGGTGATCCTCAGGAAAACAGCGCGACATAAGTTTTTCGATCGCAAGAATGGCAATGCCCACGCATGCTGGACGCCATTGCGACTATATGCTGTACGCTTCGAGGACCGAACTGCGCGCCCGTGGATGAACCAACCGCAGCATCGGGCTTCAGCAGCCCTGCCAGGACTTCCGCGTCTCACAAGCAACAAGCATGGGATTTATCCAGCAGGGGCCCCTGGAGGACAAGAATCCCGTAGCGGGGGTTTTCTTCTTTGTGCTGACCATGCCTGCCGTTCCAGGCGGATGTAGACTTCAAAGGGACTTGTGTGAGTGGAGTCAGCAGAGGAGGATGAGCGATGGACCAATCACAACGTGGACTGGGAGGCTTAGCAAATCGAACTGAGTTTGGTGTCGGGGATCAATGGTAGTACACTAGCTAGGAGTCCGACAAGTGGCACTTGGTTCTTTTCTACTGCTGATTACTATGGTGTGTGACCGGAAAGTCAAGTCGCAAGGTGGTCGAGTCCGTCTATTAACACCTTGTTCGTGATGTGTTTAGCGGGGTCACTGGTGCTTCACATGGCTCTACGTTGATAAAGGACGACACGGACTGACGTAACTGCATTGTTACGACAAGTTTAGGACGGGACTATTGGAACCAGAGTATGGGAATGGTGTGGATGCACGAGGCTCATCATGAACATCGGGGTGCCGAGGATGTGGTTCACTCCGGCTGTGGGGGCTAATTTTGGCTCGAGGCTTGACAGCCAAGATCAAGCCTCAAGACCGGGACTATCCTTCCATCCTTGTCGCTCCTTCCGCACATGAGCGAGGAATCATGACTGCATGTCAGAGTGATCTATGTATTCTGACATCAGCGTGTCTAAACACCATAGAAAAACTATGAATATAAGATTTGCGTTATTCAATTCTTTCATCAATCATTAGCACTAACCAGCTAGCGATCTTCGGCGTTGTGGCGGAGTGGTTATCGCGCAAGACTAGAAATCTTGTTCCTTCGGGAGCGTAGGTTCGAATCCTGCCAACGTCGTCTTTTTTACTGCCACCCGGTCAAGATGGGATGGAACCGGAGATTCCTTTTGCTTACTGATCTTGGCTTACACCTTACGCTGCTTGTTGCCTCATGGAGTCCAGACTGCGAGCCAGGCGACAATCGTGATATATTTTAGTCTTTGGACCACCACCTCCCAGCATTAAGTAGGTTCTTCGATACCATTATTGATGCTGGTAGGACAAGTCCTTAAGCGATATGAAGTTCTGTCCGAACAGTGTTGTAATGGACGGTACTGTTGAGTCCATACTTGTAATCAAGGCAAAGATCGAAAGGTACTTGATCGAGTACGCGGACTGGATATCCGAGTGTCTTGACAGGCAAGCATCAACGAGCGACATAGGATTAAGTTTTAAACACACCCATTGGTGTTTGTGGTATAAAAGTGGTTTATGAGCTCGTACTGCTGCCGGACAGGTCCTCTTGTGCACACTCATAAATTGTAACTCTGCTACGTCACCAATAGCCGAGATCCTCCAGCGAACGAGTCCCAATCACTGCATCATCATCAGCCGTCCCGACCTGTCCCCGAGATTCAGCATGCCTTCAACATCCTCCACCACCGCCGCCACCGTCACCACCACCACCTCCTCCTCCATCTCCTCCATAGCCGCCGTAACCGCCGTAATAGGTACCCGTATGACCACCGTGGCTGGCGTGGCCTGCTCCATGTTGGCCACTGAGCTTGGAAGGTTCGTCTTCTCCACCCGACGTGGGAGTGCTGGACATGCAACCCATTGTAGTAATGTAGTTATGGTGAAGCGAGTTGTAGAGTGATCAGGTAAAGTAGAACGCGATGCACGTTCGACTGTCAAAGATAGTAGCTGAGCCAGGAAGACAGATAAAGTGATGACTTGTAGGTCGACCCAGCGGTGGAACCTTCGTTTGGCTTAAGTATAACCTCAACAATGAGGATCGATTCTGGCTGTGTTAAGAGTCTGATATGTTTGGTCCGATGTTACCACTCTAAACACCATCTGAGTCTCGTGACGATGCTTGGTGGAGGCTATGCTAAGGTTTTACAACAGCGTCACGCAGCTGCTGCAGAGCGAGTCTGCCTACGTCTGAGCCTTGAGCGCCTGAGCAGATGAGTGTGAAATAGTTGAAACAGTAGACAATAGAGGTGAACACACGTTTGTAGAATCAAGAGTAGAGGTGTAAAAACATTCAATCATTAGCACGACAGTGTCTGTGCGGGGTATCATACTTCCAGAGAGGCATCAGTCCTCGCATCGAGATGAGGAGAGACAAAGAGAAAAAAAGATGAAATCAAGTGAGCCTCGCTCGCTTCAGAACGGCGTTCTCGAAGGAAGTGATGGTCCCAAAGGGTCCTGAAATGGTCACCGGAATGTCTTGACATTCCAAGTGGGCCTTTCGGAGTGCCTCGTATAGCTAGCCCATCCACCAATCAAGTCGCTTGGACTTGCCGCGGCTTCTCATATCGGTCAGCCAATTGCGCCTTCTGCGACATGTCCGCGTGCTTACCTGCACGTGCATAGATATGCTAGGCTCGGGTTTCGTGCTTGCGGTGATGCCCTCGATGAGGGGCAGAATTTCCATCATCGCCGTTGTTTAGTGGCGGAATGCCGAACCGACTCGCAGTCGTATGCTTCATCTTCGAGCATTGCCCTCGATGCATTTTGCAGCACACAAATCCTCTTCAAACTGTACCCGATAAGAACCGCCACGGAAACTGGTGGCTATTGAGATCGAATGTAGGCTGAGGCTTCCATGGATGATGTCTGTCGTTGCCATTGACGCCGTTCATCTTTGGCAAGGGAAGATCCTGCAACAAGGAAACTGTTCGGCCAGATCCAGTTGCAAGCTGGAATGTGCTTCCACCAGGACTGGTCCTTCCAGATGAGGTTGTTAGAGCCATTTTCATCACAGCTGTGATGCGGCGGAAACGCTCGAAGATATCTTCGTTGGTTTCTTGTGGATCGCGTGGACGAGGCATCTGCGAAGAAAGCTGATCGCGGAAGTATTCGAATGATTTCGCCACCTGTAGCTCGGTAGTATCCCATCCAGGCATTGGTGAAGAATGCAACGCGAGCTTGCCCAAGCTTGTCATTGTAGAGACCAGATTGAGCCAATCGACCAGAGATAAGAACTCGTACTGGCCTGACTGAAGTTTTGTGCTGTTGTCAAGAAATTGCTCGATGGATCGTAGACAGGTTACGCGCAACGAGAGTTGGAAGCCTGAAGCCCACGGGGTGCTATCGCGGTCGGTCAGTTCGATCGACGCTGCGGTCTTGTAGAGATAGGTATGTGCGGCAAGCTGTATCCACTGCAGTGTTTCTATTGTATGTTAGTACAATGGTCTCGTACAATGAATACTGCAACATACTGAAGTCATTGGCCTGCAGCTTTGAGGCCAGACAGATACTGTCCCACTTCGCACTCAAGCGCTTCACCTGCGTGCGAGCGATAAGAGCCTGCTCACTCTGGTCGGTGAAAGTCTCCTGGACGTCTTCTGTGAATTGGCAAATATCAATAAGGATGGGCAGTATCGCATCGGACTTGTGCTCCCACGATGCCGCCAGCTCCGACGCGTACGTTCGGAGTGTGCTCGAATACGAGATACTGCGAGTTTTGCCTGGCTCAGCCAATCCGATATTGGAGGCTAGATAGTAACACCCGAGATATGCTCTTTTCGCTTCCTTGTTCCTGTGATCGTCTTGGTGTAGAGGGCCCCTTATAAGTGTTGAGAGATTGTCTAGACCCAGATCATTTGCGATGCCAGCGCAAATCTGCAGAAGCATAGGAATGGAAACAGCCTGGGCATCCATATAATGGTGATGCCAAGCTATGAAGACAAGTAGTGCTTGCAGCAAATCTAGACTTTTCTCTCCATTCATCACCTTGACTGTCACGACCTTGCGAAATTCGCGACTCAAGGTCAACTGCAGCAGTACCGAGTCATAGGAAGCCACTGTCAATACAGCGAATATCAACATTGGTCGTTGTTGGAGCATTTCGCGACAAGAGCACTCTTTTGGCAGAGTCACGAATGGGAAGTAATCGGACATTGCCCGGTAGGTGTCCACCAACATCTGCATGTGGACGTAACTAATTGACCGGATAACGGGATCAAGCCTGCCGAGGGATGACAACGTGTCGTTGATCGAACCCCAAAAAGAGGCGGAATCTTCCCCATTCGAAATAGGGGCCGGAAGAACTGGTGCGGTGGAAGTAGACGGCGATGCCTTCACCGGTGCAGGCGCCGGCGATGATGTTTGCTGGGCTGTCTCGGGAAATTGGGAAGGCACGGTTGCCGGCGGTAACGCGGGCTGTAGAACTGAGACCGGCGCCATTGTGGCAACAATGGCAGATATTTTGTCCAGCTTCTTGTCGAAGTCGCGCATTTTGTTAGGTGCCTGCCCATCTGATCTGGGCTTTGCTGGCCTCCTGCGTGCAACATGCTCGATGCATTCGACGCGTGCTTTCTGGCATCTGCAGCACGTGTTATGCCGAAGGCGCGGAAAAGTGCCGGGAAAACATACCTTTGGCATACAGAAGCTGTGTCCGAGGGAACGCACCGAACTTTGTGCTTACGACCTGTTGAAGTTAGAAGAGGCGCATGCAGTTATGGTCTTTCTTACAGCGCTCACACGCAAACGCGTTGCCTGATCTCCCTTCTTTTGCTTCCATGGCGATAGTGGAGCTGTGAGGTTTGGGAGATACCGAGGATTCGCTCTTCGCCGAGGGCATCAAGGGCTCCTGCATGTGTGGGGAAGTCCGTCCGATCATATGCCAAGACTTCGGGACCTCCAGTGTGGAGGAGAGGCTGGCGTATGTGCTGCCGTGGATCTGGAATGGAGGCACCAGATGCTAATGGCCAGATGCGAAGTGCACACGATAAAGAATTGACGGATCAAGCCGCAGCACGTTGATTTACAGTTTACCTTGCGCGAAGGCGCAGCGCCGAATCACCACATGCCTCTTTCGAAGACCGGTATGAGCGGAACAAAGTACTTACCCGAGGTACGGGTGATTGATGCTCCGTGACTGCAGTCCAGTCCAAACTTAGGATACAAGTATCCGCCAGAACCGTTTCGCGAGCCAAGTAACTTCTCCGATCGCCGCGTGTTCGCTCTCCGAGCATTGCCAGTGCGCGGACGGCAAGACGAGGTTGATGGCGTCGCCACTTAGACCGGCTGGAGCGGCGTCCTCTGGCCGACCGTCGTGGCTGGCGCTCAGAGAGTAACACCGAAATCCATGGCTCCGCACGAAAATAGCGACCACGACAGCTACGTGAGGTCGGGCTTTGCTGGAAAAGTCGGCTGGGGAAACAAACCTGCGCTCTTACTCGTCGATGTCTGCAATGCGTACTGGAGTAAAGGTAGCCCTCTGGACACCAGCGAGAATCCAGCCTCGGCGGCTGCACCTGCCTCGATTGCGAAACTCGTTGACGCCGCCCGCAAGGGCCAAGTACCTCTGATTTGGACCCGGGTCGAATATACAGAGCCTGATATGTCGGATGCAGGCATATTCTACTGCAAAGCGCCACTGCTGAAAGTTTTTCTGAAAGGAAACGAGACCGGCTTGGAGAGCTGGGTGCCTGGTTTAGAGCCTGGAGACGGCGAGCTCATTGTCTCCAAACGGTATCCCAGTGCATTCTTCGCCACAGATCTCAGTACGCGCCTGCAATTGAAAGGTGTCGATACACTGGTGATCTGCGGTGTCAGTACAAGTGGTTGTGTGCGAGCGACTACTCTGGATGCAATGTGTCTAGGTTATCGTCCCATTGTAGGCCTTGGCATTTGAAATATTGAATCAGGCTCACCATCGCACAGGTCGTTAGTGAGGCTTGTGGAGATCGGTCCAAAGCGGTACACGATGCGAACGTTTTCGATATCCAGGCGAAAATGGCAGATGTGGTGTCTGAAAGCGAGGCCACAGAAAAGCTTAAAGCTGGCTGGACATAACAGATATGTTGTTAACATCCCGATTTACTCCGAAACGTGTAAATTCACGCAGTCATTAACATTCGATCTCCACGGGGAGCGCGTCAAAGTCTCCGCGGTCTTGGCTCGAGTTGGGACATCGAGTGTCCTCTTACCAGTCTGTGCAGACACAACTGACTCTCAAGCACTTAAGCCCCTGCTCTTTGGACCTACACTTCAGCATCCATTTTCAAGGCACTCTGCTCAACAGTCTAGAAAGGCTGTTCTACCAACTCAATATATTGATATCAATCTAAACATACTACAAATCTTCTAAAGCATCTCCCCTGCGAACACCTGTTGCCCCTGCCTTAACAGGCGCTAGATGACCCCGCATCTTCCCGCGTCCGCAAACTGGGGCTGATGCGGCTGAACTTGCAATCCGACGTTGTCATCGTCAATGCCTGTTGTTGACGTGACTGATGCTAATATTCAGAGAACATTGTCCGCGGCCGGTCACCACGATCGATCCTGGACAACCTCAAACATTCCTGAGCCCCACCTTTAAGCTTACAATCCTGTGTCAGACAATTCCCAAATTAAGGCCACGCAGCGCAGGTCTACACTTCGCTACCGTCTTTTGACACCGACGTCTTCGAACCCTGGCTCTGAGGCTTTTTGCGGACATCTTTCAACCCCATCCCAGAGCTGGCTACGGTCGCCAATACGGCTAGTCCGGCCAAAAGATAGAAAATGTTTCGCAAGCTTTCGGAGTACGCTCTCAGTAGACCATCGAGCTCGTCTGCATGGCCAATGGGTATGATGTCTCGAACTGCGCCAGCACCAGAACCGGCTTCTAACGCTGCAGCTGGCGATACTGAAGGTGCATACTTTGGTATCGTAGCAGTCAGTGTCTGAGAAAATATTGTATTGCTGACAACAGCGGCGACCGAAACGCTGAAGTTCTGGAAGAAAATGAGTGTGGCCATTGCAATGGGTATCTGAGTTGCTTTCACGGCATTTTGTACGGCAATGATAGGCTGTGGCATGTCAATAACAGCCATAATAACCCTTCACGGGGCTCAATTCCGTCAAGATGTCAGAAACTTACGACTTGCATGCCAGCTCCTCGACCGGCTCCAAACAGGACCTGATATCCAATCCACCGAGCCGTGCTCGTTGTAGGCGTCCACAAGGAGATGAGACCTGCTCCAATTGCAGTGACGAAACCGCAGAAGAAACCCCAAGGAAGGTAGTATCCTAGTCTAGTGACTAAGATTATTGAATTAGTGACACTTCCCTTCTGGTAATTCTAAAGCATACTTACTTGCGGCCCCAGTAATAATAATGGTCAGTAAAGCACTGAGAATGCTCGGTAGTATATGGATGCCACTCAACGTTGGCCCTTCACCCTTTACAGCCTGGAAGTATGTTGGCAGCCAATTGCTGGAGATGATGTTGCAGCACATAAGGGCCGCACTGAAGATGCAACTAGTCCACACGATGCGCTTCCGGAGCATACTTCCAGGTATCATAGCCCGATCGCCCATCCTGAACTCCCAACCGATGAAGGTCAAGGCTGCGACGCCAGAGCCGCAGAACAATCCGATAACTGTCGCGCTGTTCCAGGCGTACGTGTTGCCGCTGCCGAACTGCAAAGCCATAAGAAACATAGTCGCAGTAGGCGCAAAGAGGGCGAAACCTATCAGGTCAAGCTCCGGCAAGACCTTTCTGATCAAAGCCATCGACAATGGTTCTTTCTGTACGATCTCAGGGACAGTCACAAATACAAACAACACCGCCGCCGCTGCCCCGCCCACCGGCAAGTTGATGTAGAAGCACCATCGCCAGCTTACGTGCTCGGTCAGCGCACCGCCGATGAGCGGCCCAGCAACGATCCCGAGCTGTGTGGTACCAGCAAGTACGCCTGTGTATATCGGGCTTTTGTCGAGCGGGACAGAGCTGGAAATGATTGTAAGGGCGCCGTTGAAGAGGCCGGCAGCGCCTAGACCGGCGATGACACGGCCGCAGATGAAGGTCGAGGAGGATTTGGCAAGACCGCATATCAGCGAGCCGATTTCGAAGACCATTGTGAAGGTGAGGTATATGTACTGCATAGTGAGACGGTGTAACATGTGCGGACGGTTCAGAGTATTACCTTGTTGCTGAACTTAGAGTACAATTTACCTGACAATGGCTGCAGGGTTGCACTTGTGGTTGATCAGCGGTGTCGTTGAGATACTAGTAGTTGGGCGGACGTACGCAGTTAGGTTGTATGCGCCGATGTACCAACCAACGTCAGAAAGCGAGTGGAATTCAGTAGTAATTCGGGGGATGGCCTAGATGTATAAATACTTCGTATAGGACCTGATGTCTATGTCGTTGACTTACTGTACCGAGAATCGACGTATCTAGTAGAACCAAGAAGGTCACAAGAGTCACGCTGGCTAGGACGATGGCGAGTTTGAAGCCTTCAAGGTATATCCGCTCATCTTGATGATTAGATTCGATCTCGTCACCCTCTACTTTGACATCTGAAGAAGGCTGCATTTGTGCTGTTGGCATGTGTTGATTCGGGCAATAAGCAGGATGGATGGTACAGTTGGGTATTGCGGTAGTAAACAGCAACGCAATTAGTCTAAGTTTATAAGGCATGCAGAGACAGGCAACAACTCTACTCGAATCCCGTGGAGTGTGAAATCCGTTGAGTGTAATGCCTGTATTGAAGAGTGCGGAAATGTGTGGGCGAGAACCCCAATCCCGAAACCCAGTGCCGGCTTTCAAAAGTTGCTGGTAGTGTTCAGCCAGAAATCCTCAGAGAACTCCAACGATGGCAAATCGACCAACCCAAAATCGGGACCGGAAGCAAATGCATCTAGTCCAAGTGATGGGTCACGTCGCTCCGCAGGCACTCTCCATTGTGAAGCAGAGCTACGCATCGTTTCTGCCGCCTGCTTGAAGATGCTATCTTCGCCCGTTTCAAATTTCAGCGCATTATTCGTCTGTTCGCAATGTTCAATTGCACGCTCGAAACATGTAGCGGGATCCAATGTCATGCGCGCCATTGCCGTGTCCCAGCCACTGATCTGCAAAGTGAGCAGAGAATAGCAGAGCTTCATACTGTAGCCGAACACGATCATCATAGGTGCAGTGATGTGTCTTAGATCGAAAGCGAGAAAGTGTTCTGTGCATCCTTTGCAGGTCTGCAGCAAGCCGGTGAGGTATTCGATCCGCTTTAGGTTGTGATCGCAGTAGCGCATGAGTGGAGTCGGTGGCTGGAGAAGAGCTAATTCATAGATTGCAGCTTCTGCAGCATACATGTATGTTACTACTGAGCCTATACTATGATTGAGTAATCAGTCAATATCGAGGAGGTTTGTGGAGCTTACTGTGCAGCAGCTGCTCAGAGTTTAGGGTGTCCTTGGTTTGACTGAGAGAGCTCTTCAAGGGGGCTATCGAGAATGCGGGATGTACAGTGGTTTCCGAATCGTCTGACACTTGCCGATAGATATCCCCTGCGTCGAGTGCCACTTTTGCGAGGCGAGCAAGAGCAACGAGGATCTGGTCGCCTTCAACCTCGCTGTGTGCTGACAGAATGAGGCAAGCAGAGTCTAACTGTGAGGACCAGCGCATGGCATCATATTTCATAGTAGTGGATACACTTTCGAACTTAGCTAAGATCGAAGGGGATACCGAGGTGACTTACATCACACTCAGTGCAAAACAAGCAACGTAGGCTCGTCGACCTGCGTTCGTTTGTGTGACACTTTCTTCGTTGTTGGGGTCCACAATATGAGGAGGCTGTACGCCGGGACATTGAGCTGAACTAGAACCCCGATCTAACTTCAGGTCGCTTATGAGAGGCCGAGCCAGGCCCATCATTGCTCCCAGGAAGGGCTTTCCATGGGTGAAAGATAGAGACCTGGTGTACGTCATGAATATTACAGTATGTATGACCAGATTGACTTCTTACCATGCTATGGAAGTGAGCAAACTCAATAATAGAGGTAGACTCCGCTCGCCATCAACCAGGATCTTTTGTGCAAGTATTTCTCTAAGCTTCTTGCCTAGGACTAACTGCTTGGAGGCTACTCTCGTGGTCATCACTTTCACTGCCAACGCAAAAACGGGCTTTTTCTTCTGCAGCTCAGCTGCTGTGTAGTTTGGTGGGGCGTTCACCAAAGGGAAATCCGGCAAAAGGTGTTCACGAAAGTTAATGTACTCTTCTTCGGTCAAATCTTGGTCTCTAGAATCTTCAAGCAAGTCACTCCCAGGTGAAAGTCCAGTCGAGCTGGGAGTCGGAATGGTGTCTGCTGACCGCCCTTGGCGAGGGCCTGTCTGACTTCGAAGCAGTGTAACGATATCATCGAGTTTCTCCTCGAGTGCCGAACTCTTTGAAACTGCATTACGCTTTGCGCCTTGTCCACGCACTGTCGTAGACGGTTGACAGTCCTTTCTGAGCCGCTGACATCTGCCGTTCTATTAAACCTGGTCTCTTATGGAACCGCCAGACCACCAAGGGAGTAAAGAGTATGAATGCTCATATGATGACCCCAAGCCCCCATTTCAAAGGTATGAATACGATCGCCTGAAACATGATAATAGAGTCGATGGACTAGTGTCCGGCTTTACATACCTTGAACAGGTGCCTGCGTCTCGCACAATACACCTGCATTTCGCTTTCACACAATTTGTGCAAGCTCTCCCATAAGGCGCCGAACCTTGTCTGACGTCGGCGGCTTCCATGCTGTGTTCGGTAGGGAAGACCGTGGGGCTGTCAGAGTTGCAGTTCGCTCGAGAGTAAGCAGGCCGGGACGGGATTCGTCTGTGTCAATCCCGCCGTGCTGCCGTTCCACTCTGTGCACGGACCTTCCAGTGCCCACGGGCTTAGCAAGGGGTTACCGAAATCTGCTGGTCACGTCAAGAATTGATGCAAATATTGTTGCCTATATTAGCTCAGATTTGATGGTCGCTTGGCTTGATCATGATTCATATCATGCTATGATGTTAATCGAGCTGTTTCTTCCATCCATCCAACTCGGCTCAATACCAGAGCACACATCAATGTACGCATCCCATCTCTTCATCTCCTGTGGTCTACCCTCGATGCCTCCCCACCCAGCAGTAACCCCTTCCACTGTCCAAAACATAGTCCAGTTTCCACCGGGCAAATTCCACATTCCCGTGCTCCGCTCTTGATACCACTTGTTCACAGGGTTGCTCGTTCGACTCCTCCACACCACGCCGCGCGGAAAACACGTGCGTACTAGCGCGGCCCAGACGATGTCGCTCACACCGCCTGAGCCTTGTGAGGATGTCAGAACGGCGAATTTGTCGAGGTAAGGAACCCAATGAGGGGATTCCGCATCGTTTGACTCGGCAGTGGAGCCAAATTGGTGCTGTCGAAGTGTCGAGGGCGTTTCCCAAGTACATATCGCGCCGCCCTCATAATCACCTGCGATGATTATGCCAGCGACTCGGCCGTGAATGCGCGCCAGGTAGTCCTTCGGGTCTAGTTTGCGGCGGAAAGAGTCGTTTATGAGGTCTACGAGCTTGGGTAGGTTGATGCGCGGGTCGTTGCCGAGGTCAATACTGGGGTAGCCGGTGGATGGTGGTTGCCAGGGCCCGCAGACTCGTGGATCGGGAATCATGGTCAGAGGGATACCCTTTTTGAGAAAAGTCGATGGTCTTGAAGCGTGCAGACCATGAAGACGACTTGCTGGAGACGTTGGGAGAGAAGACGACACCATGGGCTTGTCGGTCAAGACATTGTGAATTAGTGGATTCGGCGAGGGCTTTGAACCACGTCCAGACTCATCGGGTGCAGGGAGGGACTCGGTGGCTGCTTCAATCGGAGTGAGGATCAGACCTGAAGACGACGGTGGGAGCAGCTTTAATGCTCGTTCGACCACATCAAGATTCTTTGTATGTCGGTCAGGTGGCGATATATCATCTTCGACAGACTTTGAGAGTGGATTCCCACTACCGAGTAACGTTGCTTTCCGTTCGCTGTCAACAGATTCTGCCTCCAACAAGACCGTTGCTAGTTCTTCTTTAATATGCCGGTATTCTGCTTCGAGATTGACGAAGACATGTGCACCATCTGCCCTGTTCTGGGATGGTATGCCGCCCAGAGGGTCTAAGATGATGACGCGGTCCAGAATAGGCCGCTCATACACGTCTTGGCGACTATGCGTGTTGCTCTCGATGCTATTGGAGCCGCCTGCGAGACCAGCAAACTCTCGAACCAAGGCCAGCACCACATCGTCTGCCAGAACGGTCACCCTCTTCAGGTTTGTGTCATACGCGAACGGCGGGATGACAGGTATGATACCGTCATCGATCGGCGGGAAGAGAAGGTAGTTGTCCTTGACTTCTACATCTCCCCGCACATGTGCTGTGCTTAGCCTGTCTTGACCCAAGCTTGCATAACTGAGTGCATGCTCGACCAGCAAAGCACCAGGCTCGTGGTATTTCTGCAGAGCAGCGGTCATGCGTGTTGCCTGCCTTCTAATTGTCTGCTCTAGGGGCGGTCGCGCGTGTGCTGTGTCGCAGGAAGTGTCGTCATCGCAGTCCAGTACCACTGCTGTACTCAACCCCAGCTGGGCTAGTTGACTCAGCGTCAACGCAATGCCGCCCAGGGTGGCGTCGTCAAGGGCCTGTGGCTGCCGTATCTTCACCAGTGCAAGATGAATGGGCTCTTCTATCCTCTCTCCGAATCCATCTGCGTGCGGTTGTTCGCGTGTGGAGATGGTGTGCTTGTATAGGTTGCCAAGATTGACACCCGTGAGCGCTGTGGCTGGATCCTCATGGAATGTAGCGCTCACAGCCTGCCTGATCTTTGGTGGAGCGTCCACAGGGGCCTTCTTGGCGACGTCGAAATGCTTAATATAATTCCTTGCGTCGCGTTTGGCGTCAGACTCTTTGAGTAGGCGAGTCAATTGATCGCGTTCAGCGCGCTGCTTTTCCTTAGCAAGACTCGACGCCCGGCGGATATTCAAGGCATTGAGGCACGCCGTAGTGTGCAGGCGGGAGACGAAGGTCTTTTCGGCGACGTTGCTCGTGCTATCGAGCCTGGGGAGCTATTTGGACGTCAGTGCCTGTGCAATGACTGAGTGTGGGGAACTGCAGTTGAGTCTTCGTCTCTTCAGCATCACTCACCTTCGTCGAAACCCGCCCCAAGCCCCAAACAGGGGCTTTGCAAATGACCATTCTTCATGCTATCGCCCAATCTCTGAACACATCGAGGGGTATATGGGCAAATGCGGGATATTGCGGTGTGCAGAAATGCCGCGCGCACATGTTTTCTGCAGGGCGGGAGCTTTGGCGACTTTCTTATCGATAGGCACGATGCGTCATAACCGATGCCGGCCCATCTGCTCCACCAACATGACAAAGCCGGATATGACTCCATGAGTGGACGGAGATAAACGTGTAGGCCGTAGTATATAATACACGTACTTGGCATCTCGAAGCTGTATACACTGACTCTCGCAGCCAGCAAAGATACAATTCATCACAGCATCGATATGGCCCCACAACTTTCATGGATCGGCCTCGGCAACATGGGCAGAGTAAGTACCCTGGTCGATAATCTAATCAGATGAAGACTTTCATCATCGTGTGACTTTCAATCTCGTATTTTCAGGCGCTTGTTCAGACGCCATTCTCATATTGTCCTTCGAAAGAGCTAGAAGCTAGGAGCTATACTACAAATGGCCGTTCGAAAACAACCCTGAACAGCCGCAACGTAAAAACAACGACACCATGGCCGTGACTCGCTAACCCACATGTCTGTAGGGCATGTGCGCCAACCTCGTTTCCAAAGGGAACCTCGACAAGCCATTGATCCTGTACAATCGCACCCAAAAGCGTTCAGATGATCTCTCCACCAAGCTGGGCACCAACAAGACTAAAGTCGCATCCACAATCGGCGATGCCGTGAAGGACAGCGACATCATCCTGATGTGCGTGGGCGACGACGCCGCCGTCAACGCCACAGTCGACACGATATTGGAGTCCGACGTCAAGGGAAAGACCATTGTAGACTGCAGCACCGTGCACCCAGACACGACCAATGCTCTGGAGGCGCGCATCACGGCTGCAGGCGCCGAGTTCGTCGGCATGCCGGTCTTTGGTGCGCCCGCGATGGCAGATGCGGGGAGCTTGGTGTGCGTCACTGCTGGGAAAGCGGAGGCAGTGAAGAAAATCCTTCCCTATACTGATGGCGTCATGGGGAGGGTCACCATTGATTTCTCGAACCAGCCCGCTGGCAACGCGACTCTGCTGAAGGTCATTGGCAACACTTTTATCCTGAACATGGTAAACCAGTTGTCTGAGGGCCATGTACTGGCCGAGAAGAGCGGGCTGGGCGTCGACAACTTGCATAAATTCATCTCGACCATGTTCCCAGGTACGTCGCATTCATCTATACAGTACCGTATTGCGTGCTGACGAGCTGCAGGACCGTGGACAGCGTACTCTCAACGCATGCTCGAGGGCGACTACTACAAGCGCGAGGAACCACTTTTCCATATTGATCTCGCGCGTAAGGACGCCAGACACGCAAAGGCACTTGCAGATGCGAGTGGTAGCAGCGTGAAAGGCCTTGATGTCGCGCGAGCACGACTGGATGATGTGAAGGAGCACTTGGGGGACAAAGGTGACATTCCGAGTGTGTATGGTGCGGTGCGGGAGGAGAGCGGCCTCAAATTTGAAAATGAGAAGTAGTCATAGAGGGTTTGCTGAACAGAGAGGAAGTGTTCTTCGTGAAGAATATTGAAGTATTGACATTTTACATCTTTCGCCATTAAGACGTATATTGAAGTGGTGATTGGCGAGAGAAGATGAGAAAATTAAAAACAAACCGAAAAAGTAGATGCATTTGAGCACGTGAGGATGCGTGGTAGTTTGTGCAGAATCTAAATCCACAGCAAATGAACTAGGTTTTGGGAAAGGGGAACTACATCAAGAGTCCTTCCAGCTTTAGTGTCAGGTTTCGCAGATTCGCATCAGAGGATGATAATAGATGCGATTGACCTATGGAACACACTACAAGCTGCTTTGGTATCATGCTAATAACGCCTGTAATGCTGCACCAAACTTATGGCCTCAACTGTTAGAAGAGAACGACTTCGGCCTGCTTTTTTTTTTCAAAAAATTCTGCACCTCTGTTTTCCCATCAATCGACGCCAGACTCGAATCCCGATCATGGCGCCTCGTGAAGCCCCTCGTGTCCTGAACGATGTGCGTACTTCGTCGTCTCAGGTAACTCAGTCCTCACTGCTCCAGGATCCGCCTCGCTCATTGGGTGAGCATATGCCGTCTGCTGCGCCGCGCCATATGGATTCTGCCCGGGGCTATATCCAGGCACGGTGTCGTAATGCACGCCGTCATGCTTCTCGCCCACTTCGGCATTACCCTTTCGTCTGCGCCACCAGATCACTGCGCCAACGATGACAGCAAGACCAACGACACCACCGATTACGGGGCCGGCGATCCATGCGTTGCTTCCACCGCTGGAGGACGATGAAGAGTTGGAGTCGGAATTGGAGCTGGAGCTGGAGGTGGAGTTGCCGGCTGTAGAAGTCGAGGATGATAAAGGAATGCTGAATCCAGAGAGCGATGCATACATTACAGATGCCTTGTTGCTGATTGTGCTGGTTGTGTTCTTCAGGTAGCAGTTCTTGAATCCGTCTTGCAGCGTCGTGTCGAATACCACGCCAACACACTTGTCCGTTGTTGCGCACGAGTCCATGCAAGACGTAATGTTCTGCGTGTGGACATGGGTGATATTTGTCCCGTCATTCGCCTGGCCACAGTGTATGTCGAAGTTGTTGTTGTCGGTCGTGGAGTACGTCTTAGTTGACGGACAGTTGCCATCCACGCTTTCCAAGGACGTGATAGTCACCGAGTGCAGGATACCATCTTTTTTGGCAGGCGTGTTGATCGCATTCTCATACCCTGTCTTCGGCCAGCAGTTTGCGAAGCCGATCGAGTAATCAGGGTTCCAGGATACACCCTTGCACAAAGGGCTTTGATCTGTGCATATCCGTACGCATTCTTCGAGAGTCTTGGTGTGGTAGAACCCAATGAAGGCCCCGTCGACATGCTGCACGTCCCAACATGGCTTTGGGTAGCCAGACCAACATGTGTCGTAACCGCCAATGACCTTATTACATTGCAGTGTGTATCCCAGTCCCGAAACGCCGTTGATTGTGTGCGTCGATAAGTCGGTGTCCGGGCAGGCCGTGTCGATTTCCGCGTACGTGTTCGCGGCTACAAGCGCAGAGTGTGTTCCATCGGTAGAAGGTTTGACGCCGCTCACGGTGGTATTGCTGTTGCGTATCCAGCATTTATTATCGTCACGCCATACAACACCGTAGCAACCTTCGCTTTTGCCCCAGTATCGCGAACAATGCTCCATGCAATCTGCCATAGAGGGCGATGTGAACCACAATCTTTCCATAGCATCTGCAAAGTATCAGCAAATCAGTGTAAGAACAGAGCGGGGTTTCCCTCTACGCACCATTGCCACCGTTGTTCGAATTGCAGTAGGTTGTAAAGCTACTGGGGTGTTAGCGGAGCAATAGACATTCCACTGTGCAATTCATACTTCATCCCGTTCCTTGACGTGTACCCATTCTCCGAACAGGACGCATCATCACGAACTGTAAGGCCATGACTCCATACCGGTTCGGCGATTACTACGGTACATCAGACACTATCCTTCCACTCACGTTACGCTGACCTGTCTGACTTACACGGCGTCCCAAGCGCAGCGCAGGCCCAAACAAGAGTTAGAAGACCCTTAGTCGATAAGCACACCATAGCGATCCTCTCTACGCACGTTGCAGAATGCAGCAGAGGCGTAAGTTGCGCGATCAGCAACTATACGTGCGGCGAAGCTCAGAACCAGCGCTGTGGTTTAAGAAAAGGTCCAGGCAGCCTCCAGACGGGACGAGCTCATACGCCCCGCTACCCGCTATACGCGAGTGAGAATATATGGCTGTACAACCTGCCCGCCCAAGGAATCCCAGCCCCCAAAGTTGGGTGGATCGTGCAAGTCATTTCCGGTTTGCATGCTTATTCGATTAAACGAGCTGACCACTCAGAGGAAGGCACATCAATAAGCATTGTGCGCATGAGGCTAGGTCAGGCCTGGAAAAATGCGGATTTGCATGGCGGGATACTGATTGCTGGCCTAAGACGTGAGACTGAACAAATCGACGATTCTTCACGTCCAGCAAAGTCCATAACCGTTGTGATTACACAGCCCTGGCACTGGTTAAACTGTTTTGCGGTCAGTCAAGGCATTTAGTGATGTCGGTATGCTTATCGTAGTCAATAAGTTTGCAGGTTGTAATTTCGCAGACAGTCAGATGCAGCCTCCCAAACAAGGGTCCTTGTCAGCACGGCTCTTTCCGAACCAATCAACACCCTGCTGGGCAGGGGTCGAACAAGGCTGAGCGAGTTCAACCTCAAGCCTCACAGGTGCTATTCTTACCGTCCGATCGCGGCATGGACCCAACATTGGTATCGCTACTAGCCCACTACTCAGTTGCGATGTGTATGTCAGTTTCACTGGCCCACGTGCCTTCATTGGGACATATAAATTGCATTACTACACCGGTGTGAAAAACCGGCGCGTAGGTATCTGATGCATCCTGAACGCCAACCATGATTTTTCTACCTGTCGCGCGCCGCGACGGTTCGCAAAACAATGACAGTACAGACAACGACCTTTATCGGCTGTTTGTCTTTCCGATACCACGCTTTCCAGCAGTCTGCAAGATTGTTAGCGATGATCGCGGAGTTGGAACATCAGACTTACCAAGTGCTTGATCAAAGATCCGGTCGTATGCCTATCGGCCTCACCCTGCCTGGCGTTCCTGTTCATCTTCTTCTGTGACAGCTTGGCCAGCTTCTCTGCCTTCGTCGCAGCCGCCTCGTTCGTGACACCATCCATTCTCCTGTTGGTGCTCTGGCTGCGGCCCCTCATCTTAGCCCTCTCAATGGCGTTCATGGGCTTGTCGATCTCCATGGCATCGCCATCAGCAGCAGCACGGGATCGGCTGCGCCCACGAGCCTCTTCGGCGCGAGCTGCAATCCTGGATGTGTCGTGGCCAAGGCTCTCGAGGTGGGACTCCATCTTGGACAGCTTGACGGCCTTCGCTGTCCTGGGGATGACAGCCCTGTTCTTCAGACTCTTGCGCATCTTTGCCTCATTGCGGATGAGTTGCCTCTTCTCGCGAATAAGCTCAGCCTTGTACCTGATGTCGGCCTCTTCAGCATCTTCGAGGTCCTCCTCAGATTCGTAGTAACCCTCGGCCTCGAGCTTCTCCTCCTCTGCCTCAAGAGCCTCAAGCTTAGCCTCAATGTCGGGATCGATGAAATCGTAGACGTTCTGGCCCATGAAGACCTCAGGAATGCGGTCATTCTTCCAATCGTCGTTCTCGAGCAAGTACTTCTTGCGGAGATCAATGTTGTAGACACCAGCACCACCCTCCTGTTCCTCCAAGTCGCGCTCAAGAAGGATCCTGTCTGGGTCATCCTTGTCGTACTTCTTCTTGTTGAGAACTGCCTCTGGGATAGAAGTCTCGCGTGTGACACCTCCAAGGGGCTGAGCAACGTGAATACGGCGGAGCAGTTCTCCAAGACGGCCAGAAGGCTCGCCGGCGCTGTTTGTGCCGGCCTTCAGCTTCTCTGCATTGCGGGCAGCAATCAGACGGTCGCAAACGTGGTTGCGTACTTGCATGACACCCTCTTGGGTGTTGCAAGAAAGCTCAAGCATCTCCACTTCACCCGACTTAAGCATACTTTGAAGCTGCTCCTGTGTCTCTGCGTCCAGTTGGCTTGGGCGCATAAGATCAATCTTGTTGATGACGATTGTGATCAGCTTGTTGGCGAATAGGGGCTTGATGTTGTTGAATAGAGCGATCTGCGAAGCGACAGAATAACCGCACTGCTCGCTGAGATCCATGAAGTAGAGGATATGAGCACGAAGATGGGCGATGGCACAAATCGACTGGTGCTCGATGGTGTTCATCTCCTCAAGGGCGTGGTCAAGGATACCGGGTGTGTCAACTGCCTGGAATCGTAGCATCTTGTAATCGCTTATTTTGTTAGTGATTTTCTGGACAAGGTTGAATGTCTGAACTTACAAGTGACCAACGTAGAGACTCTTTGTCGTGAAAGCATAGGGCTGAACCTCGACATCCGCGCGCGAAATGTTCTTCAAGAACGAAGACTTGCCGACGTTGGGGAAACCAGAAATGACAAGCGTGCGAGTGTTGGGGTCGATCGAGGGCAGACGGCCCAAATGTTGCCTGACCTGCTCAAGGTAGACAAGCGGGTCCTTGAGCCTCTTGCAGATAGTTGCCATGCGACCCAACGCCGCCTTCTTCAGCTGCTTGCACTGGAACAGCGACTGACCGTACTTCAAAAGACGGACATAATCACGCGACACAGTCTCAATCAGCGACTTCGCGGTCGACAGTTGACCGAGCGCAATGCGGAAATGGTCGGCATCGTAGAGGGTGTTGAGCAGGTCGCGGTGGAACGGGTGGATGTCCTGAAGGCGAGGAAAGGCTTCGATCGTTTGCGAGAGGCGCTCGGTGAAGGTCTCGGAGGTGTACTTGACCTTACGGGTGTAGAAGGCTCGAATACGGCTGATCTTGAAACCTGCACGAATCTGCGCCTGTGTAAGTACTATGCGCCTGCAAAAAGTTGCGATGGGGCCGTACCTGAGTCGGGAGACGCCTCTGAGTCCTGGACAAAACAATATCCAAGAACTCCTGGCTTGTAGGCACAACGGGGATATCCTTCCACTGGGTCTTCATGTTGTCGGTGGCGTGGTAGTCTGTTGTAGCACGCTCTGCAGAGAAATGCGAGAACCATATCGATAGCGAAATCTTTCTTAGTGGCGCCTCTCGCCCCACCGCTTAGTCGCCAAGACCCTGGACCCACTTTCATTCGACCCTTGACAGAACCATCCCGAGGTCATCTAACAAATAAATACTACTACAGTTGTTATCAAGCAAAGCTCACCAGTAGGCGTCCAATGCTTCTAGGACTGGCTCAAGATCTCCTTCATGAGACTCATGCTTCTCGGGAACCTGCGGGCCCCACAGAGTACACATCGAAATGTATGGGTTAGGTAGTCATTATTGAATTGCTTTGTCTATCTTCTTATCCCTTCCATCAGAAAAGGGTTCAGATGATCCTCCATGCGACTTCATGCTCACGCCACAACACGCTCTCGCATCCTACAGCGTCCACCATCGGGGCTGCTTTGATACCCTGCTGGGCCGCCGTACTTTCCCAGTTGAAATGCCATGAAGGCAGTATTCTCCATGGCTCCATGTTGTACTCGGAACTGGTGAACTCCCTTGGCCTCGACCTTGTAGACAGAACACACGCCTCGCTGTTGTCCATCACAAGAGAATCCTTCTACGAGTTCAAGTAGTTGCGGATAGCGCCCTGGAGTTTACCGGCGCCTTCGCCAAGTAGGTTCGACAGGTTCTCGAGATCGTCGCCAGCAGTGATGCCGAACTTACGAACGAAGTCTTTAGCGGCGCCCTCGAGGTCACCGTAGTCGTCCTCTGGGATGTCATCTTCAGGGCGGCCGAAGTATGCGTTCGATGAGATGGCCGATGCACCCTCAAATCCTGTAACCTGTCAGTAGGGTGATCGGAGGCTTAGTCCGTAAGAAGTGTGGCATACCTGACAATCGCTCCTTCGCCTGTGCACCAGCCGCAGGATCGTAGTTGTTTCGCCCGAAGAACTCGTCGCTGGAGATGGACTTTTGTGTGCCAAACTTTTCGCGTGCATACTTCTGGCTCTCGTCTTGGACAGGTTTGCCAACACTGCCGAAGCCACCGACCTTCTTCGCTGGCGCTGCCTTTTTACCAGCACCAACCTGCCCAAACCCGAGACGTGCGACGCCCATGCCCAGTCTTTCGGTGTCTGCATCCCAACGGTCTGGCTTGGCTGTAGAGCCGAAGCCTCCATGAGGTGGCGAGACTGGCGTAGGAGCTGCGATGTTCGAGGCTTCGGCAACCTTGGGCTTCGCAGTTGCTGCCGTCTCAGCGGCCTCGGCGTCTGGGTCGTAACCAAGCTTCTCAACACGCTCTGCCTCCTCTCTTGCCTTGCGCTCAGCTGCCTCGAAGTCTAACCCGCCATCGGCAGGAACCACCTTCTTGGCTCCCAGGCCCTTCTTCTTCGCGCCCAGGATATTCTTCTTTGGTGCGGCACCCGTTGTGGTCTTCCGTACTGTGGGCTTCACGACCGCAGGTGTGGTGTTCTCGGCTGCAACGAGAGGCGACTTGGGGCGGTCGGCGCCATTGCCAGCGGCGACGCCTGGCTTGAGGAAAGGCGACTGAGCACGCGGTGTACCGGTTCGAGAGGGAGGGTTCGACGGGCGCTTAATTGCGGGCTTATCCCAAGAGGAAAAGAAGTCATCGTCCTCGCCGGCAGGGGTGTTGCTTTCGCTGCCGCCAGGAACATCTGGGACATCTGTGATCACAACTTCTTCGGGGTATCTGGATCGGAACGTAAGCGCTCGTGTCCCTTGTGTACAGGAGTAAACCTACAGCTTAGAGTCTGCGGCGCACCGCCTTTGCAGCTCTTCCTTGTACTTGGTGGCCGCGTTGCTCGTGTATTTGGCCTTTGAGTCCTTGCTGGCGAGCGCTGCTGAGCCACCGTGCGATTGGAAATATTTAGTCGCGCTTTCGTTGCCTCCGACCTTCATTATACGCAGCTGGTCCCATTGCCAGACTGTCACCGTCAGCTCTGTGCGCGCATGTAACCCATATAGCAGCAGGTTGACGTACTGTCGAGGTTCGTGGATCGGACGAAGGAGATGTGGACTCCCATGTTACGATGGTTCGAAGAGCAGTCAAGACAGAGGTAGATACCGAACGGTACAGAGCTCCATGTTGGGTTCTTTGCGCCGCAGTCGAAACATATCTACAGTTGTTAGCCATTACTGACCGCCCCTCCTGTACGAGAAACCGTACCTTGTTCGCAGGCTTTGCCTTCAATTTCGCAAAGATGTTTTGCGACTGCGTCTTTGTAGCGAGCGCCATCTCGTTGATCGGGTAGGAATGCTACGGGTGTGGAGAATAGGAGGCCAAGTCGCAGTGGGGATATTTTGGGCGGCGGAGCGCGAATGCCTGTCTGGCCGTTCCAGCTGCAAGGGAATGGCACGTGCTAGCGCACCAACGACTCTCCCGGGGGCGCGTCACTGCTCCTCTGTCCATGCTCCTTCTCGGGATATAGTCTTCCAAACACAATCATAATACGACAAAGAGGCTTAGTCTCTTATTTACGTACATCATGTTTTCGTACTAGCTGGTTCGAAGGTACATCCTCGCTAAATGCGTTTATCAGTTGACGGTTATCTTCCCCTCACTGCTCACAAATCGCATTCGTCCTTCGGCCGCGTGACGAGAGGAAAGACTTATAAGATCGTGGTCTAATTCTCGTAGCTTGAACCGAATCTACGAACGAATCTGACACTCGACTTTGTACGACCACGGTAGTATCCTCATCTCCTAACAGTCGTAGGTACCATCGTCTGGCCCTCACACAAGATTCATCAGTCTACCATGCCCTCAACACAGACAGTACCTGCTCGCCAAGGTACAGCGACGATTGTGCGCGCCAACGAGAATATAAAGATCATCAATACCCATGGCAAACAGGTTGTCGACACGTGGATTTTTGCCCTACCGTCTACCTCGATAGGCACTGCCTCCTCTCGCCTCGAAGCGCCTCTCTACCCCGCTGCTTCTGCTGTCTCCTCGTCTAGTTATTCTACGGTTGCGAACCAAGCCGCTGCCGCGCCAGAATACATGTCCATGTCGCACTGTCGTGCTACGCTATTGAAGCTCACACCGCGCGTCGGTGACACACTCGTTAGCCAGAAACGCGCGCCCTTGGCGAAGATGGCCGAGGATACAAGTCCAGGCGTGCATGACACTCTAATTGCAGCCTGTGATCGCTGGCGGTACGCTGAGCTTGGTGTCGATGCATACCACCAGAGCTGCACAGACAACTGCTGGGACGCTTTGGCTGCCTTGGCTTTGAGCCTTGGAGATTCGGAAGAAGGTGAAATCCTACAAGGGCTGCAGACCAGGATGGGAGGGAGGGTCCCTGATCCCTTCAACTTGTTCATGAACATACCTGTTACGCAGGAAGGAGAAGGCGCAATCAGAGAGGTCAGTTTCGAGGGGCCGCTGACAAAACCCGGTGACTATGTAGTATTCGAGGCGCTCAGGGATGTCGTGGTTGTCATGAGTGCTTGTCCACAGGACGTGCTCGACATCAATGGAAAGAACCCCACTGACGCCCACTTCCAAGTATATTGAGAAGTGGCGTGCCGAGCCATATGAAGCGTCCAGACTACACCAATATGACTTCATGCTTCGCTACGTGTCACAATCCGACTTTCTAGCTCGTGCCTGCCGCGCTGCTTCGCTACGGCACTGTTTTCAATGCAAATACAATCGCTAATTAGCCCATTTCAGATCGTGAGACTTTCGTACGGTCTGATATCTTTCGAGATGCTCCCTCGCAGCAACGTTACCAACAAAGAACTGCAAACAAGTAGCTTCAGACCTATTGTTCCTCAAGGGATGCACATATGCCTTAAAGATAACGAGTTGTGCTCAAATACTAGTACGAGCTACGATTAAGTAATGAGAGACAGTGATTACAACATAGTACATGTGATGAAGAAATAATGCTAATGTTGGGTATCATATCCTCGCCATGCCCATCCGGACGCCATAACAAATGCACGCAATCACACAAGGAAAGTCTCGAGTACACCTTCAACCCAACCTTCCCAGTCTTTCTTCCCAGCCCCAAACACACCCTTCCTCTTGCCCTTCCCGACTTCGTTCTTCAGGCCCTTCTGCGCGCCATCACCCTGACTCTCCCACCACTCAGCCTCAGCGCCATCTCTCGCCCTTTTCACTACCCTCTCTTCATCCTCAACACGGTACAGATCGCACTTGCTGCACTCACGACACGTCTCCCCCGGCCGCTCGCGAAAGTGCTGACAGAAGTGATGATAACCCTCGTCCGCTAGCCCCTGCCGGCAAATATAGCACATGGAATATCCGCACAGACATACAAGCTTGTTGCAGCCCTCTGACTTGACGAAGCCAAGGTTGCATTGCGGACAGGTGCGTTTTACCGCGTCCGTTGTTGCGCGCTCGAGGGTCAGGCGGAGAGATGTGAGTTGGGAGGAGTAGCAAGTATGTGGGTCGTGCCAGGGCGCTGAACAGGAGAGACAGGAAGCGCGACTGCAAGACGGCGAGAGACATTGGAAGCGGAGACCTCGGCGCTTGAGATGGATACGTCGGAGGGCGGATTGGAATGGCGCGATTATTGGGAGCCGGAAGAGAATCGCGAGTGTAGCATAGAGTAGAACTAAGAGTAGAACGATGACCTGTGTAGCCTTGTAGCAGAGAAGCTCGAGCAACGGAACGGATGCCAGTGATGCCAACACAATCGGACGAGGTTTGAGGCGAAGATCCATGAGTAAGTTCGCATTCGGTAAAGCGAAATCATCCAGCTCTGCGTAGGAGCAAAACGGACATCGAGCCAGCGGTAGCTGCGACTTGATCAGTGCTTCGTTGTTGAATCGCTCGTCAAGCTTCTTGACGTTATCATCACCATCCTTTCCTTCGAGTAACGCGCGGTGGACGAAGCCAAGCGGAATGCAGCCCTGACAGTCTCCGTTTGGCATGGGTGCTATGCATTTGAGCGTACAGAGCTCGGTGTTGATGTTGCGTGCCCAGCCTTGATCGTAAAGCGCAGCGTTGATAGCATGTTGAATGCAGCGGAAGCAGATGTAGTGGCCGTCATTATTGCAGGTGGACATGTGTTCCAGCATGTTGGGCATGAAACAGCACTCGCAGTCGTACATCTCACCCTCCCGCTCAGCTTCCTCTTCGTGCAGCTTCCATGCTAGCTCAGAGTCCTCTCGTAGTTGCTCGTCTAGTCTCTTAGCCAGTTCGGGCACAATAAGTTTCTCATACAGTTCTCGGTTCAGCTCGTCATCTTTAGTCTTAGCAAGTAGTGGCATTCGTCGGTGACCTGTGCGCGAGTCTGTAGTTGTCCACAGTACCAATGGGTGGTCTTTCGCAGACGGCGCTTTTCGACGCATGAGAAAATTCGTGATGCTCGACCTCCAACTCTTGCTCGACAGATCCAACAACGTAGGCCGTGCCTGTGTATAACTCCAGTTGTATTCTGCCAACACGGCCCTAATTGTAGAGTGACTTAGACCCTTGAACTCCTGATACAACGCCTGCTTTGCCGCTTCTTTGTAGTGATTTGATCGAAAGGTATCCTCAAGCACCAAGGGTTTGCCACGTGTGTCTTTCCCTGTGTCTTGTTCACGAAACCTGTACTTGTGTGCAGTCTCCCTCTGCTCCTCCCGCTCAGCCGGCATCCGATAGCGCCCTCGTACCCACTTGTCTCCATGCTTGAGCAGAGCTTCAGTTATCACCTGCAACCTGCTATCTTCGCTGAAGGAAGCCAGCATCTCGCGGAACACCTCAGGCTGCACATCAGGGAAGATACCGGTGAGGGCTTGCAACGAGGCGTTCAGGCTGCGAAGATCGGCCTCTTCTGCAGCATCCTTGTGGTACGTAGTTCGTGTACTAGTGGCTTCGTGCGCGTCGGTCGAAGGTCGTTTAAGTAACGTTGGTCGCACGAGGGAAGAGAAGACGGTGGCCATGGTGCTATGAGCGTCTCAACGCTCCACAAGCAGGACTGTTTGGCGGTGCATCTGAGTGTCGATGCGAAGAATCGACCAGGTTCAGCTCCGTGGAAGAAAATCAGACATTACAATGTTAATAATAGTTTCACAGGGAAAGGGTAAAAGGCGGAGGTGGGTCGGTTCCCGACAAATGCGCGGTCAGGCACGTTCAATGATCAGCAGCGCAAATGACGCGTCTGCGCAAGAGCACGTGATGAAAGGGAATACTTTGGCCCTGCTCTACCACGTACCATCTCAACGATGCGTTAAACGTCTTTATTATTGCAAGAATGTATCAACAGGGGCTGACATTAAGTCATGACTTCATTATCTACGTAGTACCTGATTATATAAAGACGTAACAATCTATGGCCAGCTAAAAGTGAGCTGTGCATCGTTAACCACCCCATTAGACTAGCGACGCAAATGGAGCCATCAATATTGCGCCAGAGTCATTCCATCGTGGCCGCTGCCATTTTTAAGCACCCTGGTGCCTCCATACTTCTCAACCTGGGCTACCTGCCTCACAGAACATGAGGGTCGACTTCAACAATCGGACCAGTGTAACTCTTCCTCGCGAAGACGACATAGTACACGACCGAAAATGTTGCAACACCACCAGTGACCACAACAGCCCAGTTCATCATCTCAGCTGTAGGGTTCATTTGTGTGGGCCAGAAGCTGAAGAATATAATGAGTAGCAGATAGCATATTGCAACTGCATTGTTGGCAACACCAAGAGCACCCTTAAGCCGCCAGGGTCCCCAGGTCAGACTGCGGTCGTAGGCTTCGTCATGATGTGGGGAGGAGCTGAAAATCGCGAGCTCGGCGTTCTGGCTGTCGAGATCACCGCGCACGCGACGCCAGAGGAGAAGACCGATTGCGAGCAGGTAGGAAAGATAAAACCCTTCAAGGACGAGCGAGATGGTTCCATTAAAAGCAGCGCTGTTGCCTATGTTGATAAGGGCGAGGAGGGCAGCGAACACTGTCACGACCAGAATGGCGACTACGGGGATCGTAGTGCGCTTGTCAATCTACAAAGTGATCAGTGATCAATTCTACGATCATTATAATATGGATAGCTTACCATACTGAGAGCGCGGGAGAAGGGGAGACCTCTGTCACGCGCGAAAGACCAAGTCATGCGAGATGCCGCAGCCAAGCAGCCCATGGCGCTACAGAACTCCAATGCGATGATGATACAGACCATGATAGTAGCGCCCAAATCTGAGCCTACGGCCTGCTGAAAGATCCGAATGAAGGGTGATAAAGCCGAATCATCCATGAGCAGCTGTTCGAGGCCTGTCGCACTGAAGAGTACAGCGAGGAGTAGTCCAACGGCAAGGGTTCCATTGATACCGAGACTCATGAGCATCGAGCGCGGTACATCGGTACTAGCGTTTCTGACTTCTTCAGACATCTATAAGGGTTAGAAATGAGCCAAGGCATAGATTTACAATACGTACATGCACGACAGAGTCCGTTCCGACGAACGCCAAAGCATTGCCTTGTAAGCCGACGAAGAAAGCCAGTGCCTGTGTTGGCCATTGCCCTTTGTTGTGGAATGTGGTGAAAACGTCTTTTGCAGAGTTGTGTGCTGGAGTGAGGTACACCAATGGCACCAAGATTCCGAAGAATCCTAAGACGTGGACAATGAGGACAACGACTTCGATGGTTGGCAGCGCTCCACTGACGAAAACGTTGATGAAGACACAAAGTATTAGTACAGCCCAGAGGAGCAATGTCGCATGCCAGTTCTCTCGTACGTATGTGCCGGGGTTGTTCAGACTCGCCAGTTGTAGGATCAGATCGGAGACAAAGAAGCACACTGATGTGAGAGCTGCAATCCAACCTATAACGGTGAGCCAACCTACGCTAGTTAGTGAGCCGCGACATGATGTTTGGGGATTTATGAGGTTCAAGTACCGGTGATGTAGCTGAAGAAGCGCTTGTTCGATCTTGGCGCCAGCAAGGATACCCAGTGGTATTGACCTCCCGCGGTTGGTACAGCACTTGCCAACTCCCCGATACAGATAAAGACCGAGAAGTTGCCGAGCCAGATAAGTATGAAGCCGTAGATGAGACCAGCAGGCCCGCCACTGTTGAATTAGAAATGTATCTATCAGAATTGATAGGCTCAGCTCACTTTTGGAAGCCGGTCAAGAAGATGCTGCTCTGAAGTTAGCATGGTCAATTTGAGGCGAACATCGCAGCTTACACAAGTAGACTCTCCCATGTGCACATCAAACCACAGGACAGACCAGTCATAGACACCAAGCCGAAGCGACGCTGTGAGCATCAGTATTGTGTGTACACCTAGTTTCAGAGCACAAACCTTCAACACCTGCTCTTTACCCACTCTCGCCAGCTCATATCGATCACGGTCAAACTCTTGACCTTTGACGTCCGAGAGGGAGTCCTTGTCGTGGCGATTTCGCAGCGCATCACCACCGAACGTCTGGAGTTCGATGTGCTTCTCCATGGTGAAGGCCTGCAGAGTGACAAGGTGTAGTATTGGAGAGGCCCGGGCTTAGATAAACGGTGCTGCCGTTGCGATGACGTCTCGTGCTAAAAGGGAAAGAGCCAGCAGATTGGAAAAGGAAGACGGCACTAGAAGGAGTATCGTGATACGGGACACACGCAATGCGAGTCAATCTTGATATTTATCCCCTTAGAAGGTAACGTGAGCCATGTGCGCCGGCAAGAACGGAGGACTAGGCAGTATGGCTCGGCACTGCACTGAAGCGTTGGGAAGGCAAGCCGCTAACACGACTCTCCGCGCACCTGAAGCGTTCGTAGGCTTGCTGCAGTGACGGCGGCAGCTCGACATATTGCACTGCATTCGTAGTTTGAGGACAGCTCGAGGTTGAACACTGATTCGTGCCTTGTGTCGCACAGCTGGGCTTGGGGGAGCTGCAAAAAACAGTGGCATGCATCGGAGCATTACCCCTTGCTCCCGTGTCTTCCCAGGTGGCAGCCACGGATGGAGCTCCTGCCGAGTTACGTTCTCAGCATCATAGCAACATTACAGGCCATGCGTAAGTGGCTACTCGCCCGCACATCCGAGCTGTAGTGTCGCTCAATTCGAACAGAGGGCATTTACTCTCTTATCCAATATAAGGCAGAGGAACCACTTAGTTCTGTGGAGAGACCTTCATGTTGTCAATAGTGGGATCTGTGTCGTACGAAAGACGACGATAGAATAGCGTTGTTGGACAGACGGCATGCTGATGGGGAAGACATGGATCAAATGGCAACAAAAACGGCTGCCAGTCCATTTCGATTAGACCGATGGGCTCCCCGCAGACAGGTTGTAGGACGAGCCAGGGCAAGATCCCAGATGCGAGATGGTTGAGGTATACAATGGAGGAATTGTGCAACCCCATGAAACGTAATCGTTGCGCTTACTTAATCGGGGCCACGTGGGCTTCATGCATCACTCAATCGTTTTCGGCTTCACCCACATACCCAACTGCCCGCAATGGCAATCTTGGATCAAAAACTCTGGGGTGCTCCCACGTTGAGACGTTCTCAACAATTGAGGTTCCTGCGAAGGATCTGGGTATAAGTGGACATGCACCGCTGAATTTCCCCTCCCTGCTCTCCGTGTGCCAGATTGCCACCTGCACGTTGCAGCGTCATTTGCGGCACCACAGCATTCGGCTAGGTACACGCAAAGATGCTCACCGCATGTACAGCGACGTCTGGACGCATGTCCGATTGCTCGCTTGCATCCAAGCACAAACCCAATGGCTTTTGGCGCTCAAGGTTCCGTGTCGCTTCCGAGACCCCTAATTACACATCGCACGAGGTACAACGCCCAAGCAATGCACAAGGTCTTGGACAACAGGAAGCACTATCTGCATATGTGCAGCGGGGCTGTGCTAGATATCTACCGTGTACCTGTCATCACCACGACTAACCGGGATGGGCCAGCATACGCCGGAACGCAGTCTGCAGATCGAGCCGTGACCCGACATTTTCGATACGACATTCTGGATCAATCCGATCGAACGCACAGAGTTATCTGCGTAGGAATCAGATGCCGGACCGTGTCTGGTCTATAGTCGTCTTCGGCTCAGGACAATACATTTGCATGTCATTAAGGCGAGCACACGTGGGAAAGCAATCAAGTCCGTCCAAGAGCAGCTTATGATTTGGTTCGTGTTCAAGCATATATTTTAGCGCATGACTTTGATCTCGTCGACTGAAGCCTCTCGACTCTGTCGCAGCGTCTCCTCCCACTCAGCGCTAACGACTGTGGTCTTCAAGATCTTCGAGTTGCTGCCTACACTGTCCGTCTCCCACTTCTTCTCTTTCTCAGACTTGGTCTTTGTGGCTGTGATTTCAACATCTATTCGGCCATCGAGTCTACACGGACCACCTGGTACACCAGAAGCAGAATTGGAGTGCGTCGTTCTGTCCTGTGAAAGCATTGGCAGAAACCGTCTCATTCCACCCTCGTTTCGACATTTCCTGCTTTGTGGTCTACTTTGTGCGCCCGTATCATCCGTCTTTGAATCCGTACTGCTCAACTGATAGGATCCATCTTTCCTCCGCGAATAACCCAGTTCAGATGGCGTGCCGCGGCGGCGTATCTCGTCGGAACCGTAGAGGCCTGAAGGAATTGACTCGAGAAGTGGACGAAGGTAAGGGACGCAAGAAGTCAGGATCGTAATACACTCGATGATCTGTGTGACAAGCGTCCACTTCCACAGGTCTCGAGTGGGATTGCCAGATGTAAACCCACCAATGTAAGCCATTTGGACAGCAGTTGCAACAATATCCCTAGATGTTGTTAGATAGGCACTGGTGAAGCAGATAGTGTGCATACAACGATCTCGCTCCAAAGAAGGTAAGTATGGTAACCTTCTTCGCTGTACTCATCTGTAGCGTAATGATGACGTGAACAGGAAATAAAATCAATGCCAGATCAGTCAGCATATTGATAACGCCCATGCTTTGCCAGAAAGCAACCTGCTCAGAGATTAGCGACGCTCAAGCAAATAGCGAAAGCATGACCAACTTACAAAATCAATACAGCCGCTATCATGGCGCCATGGGCTCGTGCTGCCACATTGGAACGATGTTGCAATAACCGAAATGAGTCCCCACAGGGCTATAAAGCCTGTTAAGCCCAGACCCAAGTGACGATGTCTATCGGATGCGGTGAGGATCATAAGCAGTGATATGATGGACAGCTTCGCTAGTGCCAAGGTAGCAATGTACAAGATCTTGTTTACGTACTCGGCCTGCGCGAATGATAATTAGTGATCGTATTAATAGCTGGATGTTGACGTTCATGCCAACATTAACGCACCTTGAAGTAGGCATCGGTCTCCGATTCAGTGAGTACATGAAACTCACGACCCAGGCCGTTTGCGACTTGTATACTAACAGATGCTCCTGACCCAATGCTAGCAATCTAGGATCGTCAGTCTGCTATACATGTCATGAACTAGCTCTTCCTTACCAGAGCAAGGATAACAAACACATCGTCAACATCGACTCGTCGCCTCAGTGCGCGCTTCGTGACAAGTCTGGTCACGACCGCCAAAGCAGAAGTGATGAGGAGAATCCAAGTGACAACATTCAGAAACGGACCCAAATCATCCCTGGAGCCTGGGTGCCGCGGAATGGGGTGGTGGGAAGAA
This sequence comes from Boeremia lycopersici, assembly GCA_022609225.1. Lineage (NCBI taxonomy): Eukaryota > Fungi > Ascomycota > Dothideomycetes > Pleosporales > Didymellaceae > Boeremia > Boeremia lycopersici. Next base: position 192,720 of record JAGKPY010000029.1, read on the forward strand.
ACAAATATGGCAGTCATCGCATCGTTTGTCGAATGTTCGCCTCTATGGCACGCGAACGCCGCGAAGAGAGTGGATGAGGCGTCAATGCGTACGAGTCTAAACGACCAGTGCTGATACCGTTATGGTGAGCCGTTTGCGCTAAACTTCTGGCGCATTGCTTGAGAATGTAAGGTTCCGCCAGACCTGAGAAACAAACAACAGTATCCTTATCCGCCTTGGTTTGACAGTAATTCAAGTACGCTATTCGTAACATCGCAAGCTAGGTAGAGGGGTAGACGAACTCGGAGCAGGGGGTCATTGTTGTACATGGTTGCGCAGTAGACGACGCAAGGTTTCTCGAGCAAAGTCGATCAACGGCGATGCTTCCAATTGTAGTGATGCCTGTGTTACCGATGTGGTCTCGATCGTGGCTCGAATTTCATTGGCTCATAAAGCAAGTGTGACGAAAAGCGCCGGCAGCAGCGTAGCCGAACGACAGTGTCGCTTCCACAGTGACCCATTAATTCATCTCAGCTTGGTTGGGACACTGTTGCGCCATTGGTAACAGGGATTTGGTTTAGCTGAGGGCTGATAAGGGCTGGTGTTACCTTGCAACACATCATTTCTAGCGCGGTGGCACAACATCTGTCGAGTAAGATTGTGAGGCATCGATTGCCAGCCGCCGTGAAACATTTGCCAGCGCACCCTGTGGGAGTACTACATCACGAGGAAGCGAAAGAAATTCAGTGGTGGAAGTACAGAGCCGTCAGATGATGCTGACCAGTTTAGACGAGCTCTGCAATTGTGGTTGATGAGGTTCTATCAAAACTTCGAGTGACAGCTGCAACCGAAGAGCACCTTGATCCACACTGTGTAACGCACCGCTGTGTCAATATCCGACTGCCTAGCAAGAGTACTAACGAAATACAAAGGGCCTCTTAGAATGACCTGACTGGAGTTAGCTGAGTCCATGATTGAGCGAGAATAGAAACATGCTTGCAACTCAACAATCAATCCTGCTAACGTTGTCGACTGTTTCCCAGGGTGGAGGAGCGGCCCTGTCGATTATATCGATTGGATTTGTGATGGTAGTCTTATCAATAGTAAGGGCAGCTCTGTTGTTGATTCTTGCGAGATCAGAGATCGGCTTTGTAATATCCAGCTTATGATGCTTTGATCCGCATTTTGGTGTGGGAGCAGCCAAAACGCTGCTTGCCAGAGCCAGCACGGGCAAAACCATTAGAGTGGATCGCATGGCGGGTGAGGATATCTGCTACTGGGAAGGCCTTAGTTACACAATCAACTGAGAGAACGCTCCTGCAAGTACCTTTATGTTTTATACGAAAAGATATGCGGGTGACAGTTGGAATGAATAGCGCACTGTCGAGCTCCTCCATGAAGCCCTCATATACTTCTGAGATGAGGCTGAGCTGCAGATCTGTCGTCGCTCTGACATGTCGTATCCCACCATGGAACCCATGGTTCCGAGATTGTGCTGGGGCGCGAAAACGCGCCTCGAGAACTGGGGCGGAATGGGCGGTGCATAACGCTACATGAGGCGGCAGGTCAGTCATCATGTAAGGGAGAAGTGACTTCGACGCGCAGCGGAAGCCTTACCATGACATAAGCGATCTAATGCCCGTCACCTGGCAGAAATTGGGAGAACAAAACCGGTTCCGATTGGAAAGTTCCCATTTTATTCTCTTCCGAACGTGCAGAAATGATCATTACTTGGCGAAGGTGCATACCTTGTGCTCTCCCTGTTACTATGTTTGGCTGTGTGATCAACACTCTGTCTGCTACCTAGGTAGTTATCGGAATAGGTAAGCGTAAGGTCCGAGTTTCGAATTCAATTCGTCAGAGTTCGATGTATTAGATCTGCATGCGAATCGTGCTGTGCGAAGCTTTCGTGGACATGTTCCCGGTCTGGAAATGTACATTATCGGAAGATCACAACCTCTTCATCGGCTTTAACTTCGTACGGGTCCTTGTGTCTGTGATAATTGAAGTAAGCCTGTTGGATGGATTGATAAGGTGAACCAGAAGGACAGAAAGCAAACTGCTCCAAGGTATTGGTAGCCTCACGATAATCGTCAAGCTTGTAGCAAGCATTTCGGTCCAAGTGTGTTGCCCACTCGGTCATCTTGTTCCAGTCACGACATTTCCGGACCTGACCAGCTCCGATGTGCACAGCCAGAGCTGGCATGGGTGTGTCGTCAGCTGCACACATTACTGTTGTTGAGTGGTCAGTCAGTTCATGCCTGTAGTACAAGGCAGACTTACTGTCTTGTCGCAAGCCGTTCAGACAGTGGTTGATATGGTGATAGTTGAAGGTCTGATTGCCGCCTTCATGCTTTACTGTGATAGCTTTGCGAATGTACTTCACACAGTGGAGATCATGGATGCCTTTGAGATAGTAGATGCTGCGCTCTGTGTCCCATGGAAAGCGGCCAGATGGAGGCAGTCCAACTTTGCGTGTGAAGTCATCGTGGAGCGCAACTGCCATTGGGCTGGTGTCAATTGCGTCCCAGGCTGCATCCATTTCTTCAGTGCTGATATTAGGATTCCAATACGGCGAGATAGGTTCATAGGTGATAGGTGTATCAAAGGACAGGCCGCTGTAGAGAGTCTTGCCAGCGCTGTGCGTCAGGATTCGAAGTTTCGCATTGTCCATCACCAGCAGCACGTTTGCTGATAGCGACAGCAGCAGCAATGACATGAAAGCAACGAAACTGCGCGTATTGGTCGGGATGATCTCCGTAGAATTGTTGTTCCAGGCGATACCATCCTTCTCTTCCTCAAGCTGTCTCAGGATCTCTTCTTCCTCGTCAGCGCTCACAGGTTGATACTTTGGAGGTCGTTCCATGGTTTTTGTAATGATGGTCTAGCGGAGTTAGGAAGGCAGCAGCAATGGCGGCAGAAGAAGGTTGCATCTCCGATGTGACCATGTTGCGTTCTTCTGCTGCCAATGTGGCTCAGTACGCGCACTACGCCCGGCCATGGTCGCACTCCGAGGCCTGGTCGAGTGATGAATAGGGATGCGTTCCAGTCCCGCCTCTCCGCATTGTCGCCGAGCGCGCAGATGTCTTAGCTCCGGGAAAAGCAAGGAAGGCCACAACTCTGATACGGCATTGGTGATACGTGTGCAACCGTGATCCTGGAAACCGAGGGGTTTATCTGGTCTTTGCTGGTCATTAAGTGTGACTTGCCAAATGCTGGCTCGTCGCGCCGAGGCACGCTAGGGAAACAGCCTTAACCATAATAGCTCCTTCCTCTTTTGGGGGGTTGACCAAACAGGGCAATTTACTAACATCCAATCCTAATGCATTTGTGTATCTCCGACTCCGCTGTAGCTCTCGCAAGACGGCAGGTCAATAACTCGACATCCTACTTTAGGACGCCGATTTCGCCATGGTTGGCATTGAAGGAACAGACATGAGCGATCGTTACCTCGTCCGCGAGGTTGAAACTAAGCAAGAGTTGGACGAGGTACTTGACGTGATCTGGGCGGCAAACCACACACCGTACGAACCCTTCCTACAACTATTTTTCCCGGTCCTTGGTTTCACGTCTGCCCATCGCAAAGCTGCACATGCCGAGTCGAAAGAGCGGTTCTGGAAACAACACATATCAGAATCATCAAGTCACTGGCTCTATGCTCTCGACACTGTCACAGGAAAGGCTGTGGGCTGCGCGCAATGGGTAATATCAACAACAAATCCCTTTTCCAAAGGTGTACCCACGCTCGAAGCACCTTGGTGGCCTGAGGGTGAATGTCGAAAATTCTGCGAATCGATCTTGAACCAAGTCTACAGGCCGCGGGCGAACTGGATGACGCGGCCTCATTGTGGTAAGTGGAGATCATCAAATATCAAATTTGACCATATGTGATTATAGAGATCACCCTCTATCTGACTACTGAAACTCCGACACCGCACCTAAAGTTGGACCCTGGCTGACGTAGTGCCAGCACTAAATTGGATGGCGGTCCATCCCGCACATCGGCTTTGCGGTATCGGCTCGCTCCTCATGAACGCGGGTTTAACCAAAGCAGACGATCTCGATCTCGAGTGTTGGTTGGAAGGATCTAGTATGGGGAAGCCGTTGTACGAAAAGTTTGGGTTCCAGTCCCTGCTCAAGGTAGCCTTCGACACCGAAGTGCAAGGCCCCAGCGATGAATGGCGCAAATGCGCACACGAAATGACTCCAGCAGCTGTTTTTGCCATGTGGAGACCAATGCGAGGCATATGGAGGTTGGAAAACGGACAACAAGTGGGGCTGCCATGGAGTCTGGGAACCGAGCCTGTACTGAACAGTGCCTTGCATAGTTGAACAATCTTTGCGCGATGAGTTTGACGTTTAGGAAACAATGTGAAAATCGAACATGCGCCTTGGAGACAAAAAGGTGCTGTCAATCGTCTTTGCTCCCGAGTTCTAGTCCCATATCTGGTAATCAGCAAAGTAGCTTGTGTGGATCCTCCTGGCGTACTCCACTATGATAGGGAACTCCTCTTTGAGTAGATTCCTGCTCCATGGCGCAGAATCGCTGACAAGATTGGCCACAACGAAGCCAAAAAGTGAAGTATCGGCTTCAGATGGCTGTTTGCCGCCCAACACCCAGAAACATTCAGCCTTCTCTTGTGACTTCTCGGAGCTTGCTTCCAGCAGCCCGTTGATAGCTTGCCAGACCTCCTTGGTAAATGCAGTTATGTCTGCATCACTGAAGCGACCTGTTCCTTGCTCGTAGAGTCGTTGAATGATTCCTCGATAAGCCAAATTACCAGCGAGGACCTTTGCAGGGTATGGCAGCTTGCTCATGGCATGGTCTCGCATGATGTAATAGTTTTTGACCCATCGCTCGTGTGTATCGTAGAAAGAGAGCTTGTCTTCCAACAGTGCGCGAACCGCGAGATCGTATCCCTTATCGACCGCGTTCAAGTCGGCATTCAAGTTACGCAGCAAGCCTTTGTCGACAAAGTCCTTCGCGATCAGGGTCGAGTCTGAAAGCCACACCGAAGACTGCCCAGGCAAAGTGATTTCCACGTATGGAACCTTACCCTTCGGTCCAGATGGGGGAAACCCAACCTCACATATATACTTGAGACCAGATAAGCGGCAGCGAAGCTCCAGTTTGGAGACAAATGGACTCCATGTATACTGGCTCGGAAGGTCGGCTCCGCGGTAGATGGCAATCCGTTGCTCTGTTTTCAAATCCATTCTGAGTAAAGGAGGGACAGACCAGAAGATCCGTGGGAGCGAGTTCTAGGGTTGCGACTACGAATGGCCAAAGATGCGCAGACCTCGTTCTCTGTCTACGGATTCCAAAGAGCCGAGAGTTCAAACCAGGTGAATATCACGAGAGAAAATTGTACATCCGCTGCGTTGCCTACGAGATCGGAGGTACTTATGAAGTACTCTGAAATCATGCAGAACGAGCTTCGGCCCTAGCTATTGGGTCCGATGGTTCAAGGGATAAAGGGAGGGGATCCGCCTGTTCTGACGATCCAAGGCCTGCTTAGACCGTAAGCCTCTCGAAAGCTTACCTGTTAAGGCGTTGAGAGGCGAGAAGAATACGAGGCTTAACGGGTAAGATTTAATAATATCTGGTATGTTGGAAGTGGATTAGTGCTCATACAGGCTCCCATTACAAGACCGTACTGTGATTCTCAGCAGTACATGAGTGTTGGGCGTCATTTGTGATGCCATTGTTGTAGAAGCGCATCGGACGACACCTAACAGAGCACCAGTGGCGGGCATGTATGAGATGGTTACACACAAGGCAATGCGCTGTGTGCTGCGCATGTCAGGCTGCGCGCATGATCGGGTGAGCTGAGGCAGGGTTAAATGCACGTAAGCGTGCAGGCCGGCCCCGCTTCTCGGACTTTTCTGGGTAACGTGACAGCGCGTGTCGATCCGGTGAGATTCACGCGCGTTGACTTCGTGAAGAGGTCGTTGGCTATCAAGAGGACAAAAGTGTGAGTTTACGCATCGTATCCAGCTACTCAGGTACGTGCTGTAAGTTGCACTCGATCGATGCTTCGATGAACTACGTCATCGATTCTCAACGGTGGTGACGGGAACGTTCACGCTCAGCTTTGGGCAATCTTTCTTGCGGCCGCCACCAAACCTTCGACATTCGCCAGATTCCGAACCAGCATGCACGAAAGATGCCATTGAAGGCAGCGTCCGTCTCGAACAAGGTTGTTCGCAGCCGTAAAAGAAAGGCACAGGACGTAGATGCCGTGCCGGAGAGTGATGGCCTGGATGATTTGAACGCCGCAGCCACCGAAAGTACCACAACCACACACGTCCCTACAAAGACTCACGACGGAGGTCAGAAGCCACGAAGAACCACAAAAACAAAGAAGCCTGCTCTGATCCGCCATGCTTCGTCGACATTGGTTGAGACGTCGGTACCATGGCCGGAACACTTCTCGAAGTTACAGCAGGTGCATCGCGCACTTAACCTCGTATACACTTTCTGCTGCACGCGCAAGCAGCTAGCGACTACTCTCGATAACCTCAAAGCGACCGTCGAGGGGCACATTAAGCGCGAATTGCGTATTGCAGATGTGGCGCAGATTACGGCGTTGATCCCAAAAGCTATCAACTTTGCGTACGTTGACGAAGCTATGCTTCAGATCAATCTCATGGGACAAGAGGACAATATGAAGGGCCGAAGAGCGCAGGATTTCCTCATCATGCAGCCTGAGCCAGACAAGGGCGAGCACAAGGAGGTCTTGCTGTTCGAGTTCGTCGACGGAGACTTGAAGCGACAGGTGCAGCATGCAAAGACTGGCGAACCCACTAGAGCGACTCAAAAGTTGCGCCATGAAGAACTAAAGATGCCCGTCTTTAGCCAAAAGCAGATGATGAACCTAATCGAAAAGAGAAATATCAAATTCACCTCCGCTGTCAATGCTTTCCTGAACAAGTGTGCGGAGGAGAGCTGCGATGCAGTGGAGAAGATCGAAGAGTCTGCCATAGCCTTCTTACCAAAGCCCTCAGAAGATCAGGACTCAACTCCAGGGCCCCAAGCTTCGAAGCTGCCAGCTTTCATACCAACAGAGCGCAAAAGCATACCGGAAATAGTGGACGAGATTAAAATGCTCGACTGGTATTCTGGACAGATCGTTCCCGACGGCCATCGAGTATTCGACCCCCAGCCTCCCATCTATAGCGACCTTGACTTTGCCATGTCTCAGAACCTTGTCAATGCGCTGTACAACAGAAGCAACATCACACAGCTATACGCACACCAAGCGGAAGCTATTAACAATCTCTACAAGGGAAACAACGTAATCGTGTCCACATCGACGAGCTCAGGGAAGTCGCTGATATATCAAATACCTGTTCTGCATCAGTTGGAACAAGAGCCAGAGACACGAGCAATGTACATTTTCCCCACAAAAGCACTAGCACAAGACCAGAGAAAGAGCATGAAGGAGCTTCTACGATTCATGGATGGTATGCAAGACATCATTGTGGAGACCTTCGACGGAGACACAGCCATGTCAGACCGTGATTATATCCGCGACGAAGGCAGGGTCATATTCACTAATCCAGACATGCTACATCTTACAATTCTGCCCCAAGAAGAAGTGTGGCGTACTTTTCTGCAGAAACTTCGTTTTGTTGTTGTTGATGAACTGCACGTTTACAACGGTCTCTTCGGAGCCCACGTTGCCATGATCATGCGACGACTGCGCAGGATATGCGCCGCATTGGGCAATCGACACATCAAGTTCATCTCTTGCTCAGCAACAGTTGCAAATCCAGAAACCCATATGAAGACTATCTTCGGCGTCGACGCAGTCAAATTAACAGACTTTGATGGCTCACCATCTGGCCGGAAGGAGTTCTTGTGCTGGAACACACCGTTCAAAGACCCAGGAGATCCTACATCAGGGAGAGGCGATTGCAATACAGAGACTGCGAAGCTGTTCTGCCAACTGGTCCTGAGAGGAGTGAGAGTTATCGCCTTTTGTCGAGTTCGAAAGCAGTGCGAGGCGCTACAAGCTGCAATAAAGACAGAATTGGCAAGCCTTGATAGGACAGAAGTCATCGGACGAGTAATGTCCTACAGAGGTGGCTATACCCCACAAGATCGGCGACAAATTGAGCGGGAAATGTTTGACGGCAAGCTGCTTGGTATAGTTGCAACCACTGCCCTCGAGCTGGGTGTAGACATCGGATCGTTGGACTGTGTGCTCACGGTCGGATTTCCTTACACCATTGCGAACCTGCGTCAGCAAAGCGGACGTGCGGGAAGACGAAACAAAGATTCTCTGTCAGTGCTGGTCGGTGACTGCTTCCCGACAGATCAATATTACATGCAGAACCCAGATGAAATCTTCACGAAACCGAATTGCGAACTCCAGGTCGATCTAGAGAATATGTTGGTGCTCGAAGGGCACGTCCAATGTGCTGCTCACGAGATGCCTGTCAATGTCGCAGCGGACACGGCGTATTTCGGCCCCTTGCTAAATCAGATTGCAAAGGAACGCATGCGTAAGGATGCTAACGGGTTCCATCATTGTAATGAACGCTTCTTGCCGCAGCCATCCCGCTCGGTTGCCATTCGAGACACTGAGGACACACACTTCGCCATCATCGATGTCACTCATGGCAAAAACACGGTCCTTGAGGAGCTCGAAGCTTCACGAGCCTTCTTCACGATTTACGATGGCGGAATATTTCTGCATCAAGGCAATACGTACTTGGTCAAGGAGTTCAGTCAGGAGCGCATGATTGCAAAAGTTGAATATGTCAAGGTCGATTGGACCACACAGCAGCGGGACTATACAGACATCGACCCTGTTGAGACTGAGGCCATACGGCGCATTCCTGGTTCCCGATCAAAGGCTTTCTTCGGTCCTATTAAAATTCAACAGGTTGTTTATGGTTTCTTCAAGATCGACAAGAAGCGTCGTATTCTTGATGCTGTTCAGGTGGACAACCCGCCAATCATCCTCTTCTCAAAAGGGATGTGGTTGGACGTTCCGAAATCTGCTATGGATATCCTCAAATCTCGCAGACTCAATATCGCCGCAGGCATCCATGCAGCCGAGCACTCTGTTCTTTCTCTAATGCCCAACTACGTCATTAGTATGCCTGGCGACGTACGCACAGAATGCAAATTCGCCATGAAGGAGTTCGCGAAGAAAGAAACGCAACGCAAACGCCCTGCGCGAATGACATTCTATGACGCAAAGGGTGGCGCAAGTGGGAGTGGCATCTCCACCAAAGCCTTCGAGCACGTCGATGCGCTACTTGCACAGGCATGTAAACGGCTTCAAACATGCCATTGTTTGGAAGGCTGTCTCGAGTGTTGCAATGACGACCGGTGCAAACACGCTAATCAGGTCATGAGCAAGGCCGGGGCTATGGTCATCATCATGTGCTTGCTGGGTCGAGAAAAGGACATCGATATTGACGCGCTGCCCTGGGGCGAAGAGGATACAGTGCAAGCGGGCATCGAGACTGTCGTGGAAGCAGAGACGGTCAGGATGGCAAGAGGGAAGATGGTAGATGGAGTGCTAATAAAGGAGGAAGATGAAGACGAGGACCATTTTGCAAGGAGCGTGCATATGTTCGGGGGTGAGAGGACGTACATTGGCGTCCATAAACAGCAGCCAGTCTTGGGCCAACCGGGCAAACCATACGGCTCATGGGTATGATAATTGTACAAGCGATACCACACGACACGATGGAGCCGCTCTCTCCTCCGCTTCCTATTTACTGTCTGCTTATAGAAGGCAAGGCCAGAAATGTGCCACTACGGCACGTCGTACGCTAGTTGACCCCTGTCGCGCGTTGGTAGGGTGGTAGAGATGGTGATGATTGTGTACCTTGCGTTGCGTCGACAATGCGAACAAGGAGCCACAAAAGCGACACCTATCAACAACTTACTATCTGCAGGCGTATTCCGGCACTCTTAACATATAGAGAGGCCGAGAAGTGCTGAACTCTGCCTAGGCATGCTCCGACCCTTGATTTCCCCGCATCTACCGCTTACAGCAACATGCCCCAGGCTGTCAGCCTTGACACTCGTTTCAATATATGATGTGTACACCACCAGACCTCGCGTTGACCCTGGTATGTGTAGCTGCGTTGATTCCAAAGATTGAGTCTTTTTGAGCACGTTTGTATGACACCTTGCATCCCCTCACCCCCTGCAACACCGAAGCGAGATCCCACGCTCAAGCGGTGCAGACCCTGTAACGTCTCGTAAACACTGCAACAATCGACTCACGTAACAGCAGGATGATATGTATGTGTTTCGACCACTACCGAACAACTACTCCAATAACACCAGTTCGAGCTCGGCGTCCTCTCATTGCGTACCGTCTCAAAACATCATGCCAGCGTCAGAACAAGCACAAGAAGATTATGACAGACACGCCGCAGTATACGATGACTACAGTCTACTGCCTTCCGGCCGTCTCGAATCTGATCTAATTAAGATCGCCTTGGGGGATTGTGATGGCCTCACGATTCTGGATCTCGGTGGCGGCACAGCACTGCATGCACGTGAAGCCATATCGCTGGGTGCAAAACACGTCGATGTCGTCGACGTATCTAGCGAGATGCTCACCGAAGGCCGCAAATGCGTTCAAGATAGGGACTCAGTCTTGGCCCAGAAGTTGCAGTTTTTCCAAGCAGATGTATCGAAACCACTCTCACATCTGCCTCTATGCAAGGAAGGCTATGATCTCGTCATGGCCAACTGGATATTCAGCTTCACGGATACCATGGAAGTTTTAGAGGGCATGTTCCACAACATTGTTGGCAATCTCAAGCCTGGCGGTCGATTCATTGGCGTCCGTGATGCAGATCCATGGAGTCCTGCCTTGGAGAGCAAGAAGTATGGAGGCTACTGCGAATGGCTGAAAAAGATACCTGGTGGGGTACAGTATCTCTGTGTCTTGAACAGTTCGCCTCCGATAAAATTCATCGGTTCGTCACTTGAAACCATTTATTCTGGCTCTACAGAGATGTACGAGAAGTTCGGCTTAACGGAGATTTCCCTCGTTCCCTACGAAGAAGCGGAAGTGATACGAGAAGATCGTGGCTTTTGGGAGCTGTTCCTGCACAGACCAAATATGGCTGTCGTACAAGCTATCAAGAAGGCTTGAAGAGTTATTTGGATCATCCTGCCAAAGTTACATGCCATACAAATCTATTTAATTCGCGTAGAATGCAAAAGCGCGCACTTCGATACTCTGCCGTGGCTGTCCCGAGCTCGCTTCACCAAGATCGAATGCGCAATGCGGCACGGCTACATCCTGACCTGTCTTCGAGTCATACCCAGCGAAGATCGTTATCTCCGTCTCCGACTGTTCAGGTATGTAATACCAACTATGCCTCGGGTTATGCAAGACTTGATACACCTCATTGGCGACGGTCGGGAACACTTCATCCACGCACAGGAGATCTGTTGCGGGATCCATCGTCTTCGCGTCGCAGTATGCCATCGGGTAGTCTCGTAGTGGACCGTGCAAGGGTTTCCAGGCGCTGCATAACACGTCAGCAAGAGCCACTGCAAAAAGATGAAAGAGGAAGACTCACTTGACGATCTGGAAATGACGGCTTTTGAATTCTTCCGACCGGCTTTTGAAGTATTTCTCCACTCTCCCCTTGATCTCGTTCGTGGTGTAATCTTGGTTCTCTTTCAGTGCCTACACGAAAAGCGTAAAATGAGAGACATACCGATGTGGGCAGATAGTGCAGGCTGAGGAGCTCTATCTTTTCCTTTTGGTTGAAACGGGAAAGCTGCGGCGCGCTTCCGGATCATGTAATCAAAGATGTACACTTCTTCGGCCCCTAATGCTTTCCGAAGAGCCGCATGTACTTGGGGGAGGTAGAAGTCCTCTACCTTCTGTTCGTTGTCAAAATCGGCTCTTGGCATACAGCCATCAAGCTCAGTCATCATTATGCCATTTGTCTGAAAACTCAGACCTGCCGTTCTCAGGTTGCGGATTTTTATCCCTGGGTAGTAGTCGATGACAAAATTGCTCTTTGGGACGCCTGGTGGAGTATCATAGTTCAGGATGTACGCTTTCTCGTGTTGCAATGCTGGATTGTCGGCGACCGCGTACCGGATTGTTTGTACGGTGTCATGAGAGTCCTCAGATGTGGGAACCATGTTTACCTAATGTTGGTAAGAAGACTATGAGATGTGACAGTGTGGCTCTAAGTCTTGGTCAGTGTTCTTGTTTTTGGGCAAGTGCTGAACCAGATGTTAAAGGTTCGCTTCATGCTTACAGTATTCGTCATCAGCATGCATTTTCTGCTCAACTATCAACACCCTGCACACATCACTTGTTTGGGTAGATACTACACTAACCGTATGAGCATCACTGCGGAGCTCTGACCTCCCTCTTTAATCTAGACTCTCCGGAAATGTTCGTATCAGCAATCTCTCAGTGATATCAGTTTGACTGCAATGGCGATCATGTCTTTATTGCACAGGTGACGCAGAAGAGCTGCGGGGTACGCATCTTGAGAGGATTTGAGAGAGTTCCGCTATATATAAGCTTACGCGTGTGGCATTTAGCTATTGGATGCTACTGTTCAATGTTACTAGGATTGAGAATAGTACATTCAGCGTCTCGGATTAAGGTCTAAAATAAGCTCACGACCGGCATATCTGCCTGCACTAATGCATGATCGGCATGAAGTTATGCGCGGGATGGTCCGAATAGCATCTCCCAGTTGGGATAAACAGATCTCATCTTAACAGAGAGAGGTAGAAAAGAGCTCCTGATCCTGTGCAATTCCGACCCATCTCAATCTCAATCCAAACAACTCTTCTCGAAATCAGAATGTCGTCCTCCACCGCTTCCAAGAATCAGCCATGGAAGGCATTTTGGCCTCCTGCGGAGACCAATGCTGTTCAGGCTAATCTCACGCCCGAGGAGATGGACCTTCAGCGTTCCTACGGAACTCACGCCTCAAACACCAAGGGCAAGGTTTTTGCTATCGACAACAAGCCAAAGTGTGAGCCCACCGCCGAGATGACCTGTATGAAGCACCACTAACCGTTCTCAGCTAACTAAGACAACACTTGTTACGAATCGAATGGACACCCACCCCATACATTCCTTCTGGCTGATAGCATAGAGGGTTCTGGGATAGATAGCAGGCTCTAGCAGGTGCCTTTAGATAGTCTCTACAATCCAGCTATCCCGGTTTCAGTTGTCTGTACAGTAGGCCACGCGATGTGACACCCTGCATGATGAGGCGTTATCATGCTGACGCGGTTCCCACATATGTCAACAAAGGGCCGCATCCCAAATAAGCATAGTCTTCAACGTCCCGTCTCCCGTTCTCCAGATCTTCAGTGGCTTCCGAGCAAGCAGGGGGGGGGGGGGGGGCTCGGTATCGGCGGTTCTGAGGGGCCGGTCTCGTTAGAGCCCGCTCTGTGGGTTCTATGCGCAGGGTTGCCTAACTGCATATTTGGTATAATGGAGTGGGGGGCGAGTCGTATGTAGGTAGGACGTCGTACGACCGACGAATTCTATAGTATCCGCAACCAGAAACTTCGGTTCTTAACCTCTTGACCATAAAAGAGGTAATCCATAGTCTAGTTGACCAATATGCTTTCTACTGTCTCATATTTCTCTGAAGTCTGGACCAGAGGTAAGTGGCAGCATGATCGTGCGCTGCTTAGACCAGACAGACCCCTCGTGAGATATCCCCAGTGTTTCGCGAACCAAAACGACCGAACCTAGAGGCACAGACGAGACCTTTGAAGACTGCGTGAGACGTCGGTCGACCGGTGAAAGAGGCGCCTAGATATCACTAGCAACGCTGTTCATGTCAATCTTAGCGTCTAGAGAATATTGCTTTTAAGTTGACTACTTCCAAGCTTACCATTTTTATTCAGCCACACTCTGATTCGATGGATACAAGAGCTGCGAGGTCTTGTTGTGTGTACCAAACCGACATGTCAGCCTCCAAGGGGTGGGTGGTCATTAAGCGGGTCTGAGCTAACCTTGATCTTGCCTAAAGCTTTCTGCTTGAAGCCTAGCACCTTCATGCGACAGAGTTGCTACTCGTCCCCATCTTTACCCGCTCCCTACTAGCGTTCGGCGAATTGTGGTACCGTCAGTTGGAATCGCGTGTCCGCAACCGAATGCGCGCAAACATGCTCATCTGCAGGCAGGAGCACTTAACATCGCCAATCAGAAGATCGTTGGCTGCAAACGAGCCGCTTCCGAACATGGCTGCAAAGTCTCTCACAATCTGCTCATTTATGTATCAACTGATTGGACCGTTCTGGGGACGTGGCTTCCAGGGCCGTACTGTGACCGCGCCACAGCAGATGCAGATCAGAGGTAAAACGTATTTTGAATGCATGTAGACACTGGCCTGACTATACCCCCGATATCTTTGGCTCACTGAGCATCTCGTACTCACGCCGACAGCGCTATCATGGAGTTGCTTTGGCTGTTTATCCTCCTTCAGGCACTCCCCGTAGCTCACTCGCATCTGGCCTCAAACAAATTCCCTGGCTATGGATTTGCGTGGTACGATCCTAACTGCGGTTTCTCCTGCTACAATGTTGTCTCGTCCACCCCTCTAGAATGTGACGCGAGCGACTCTTCTACAGACGGCCATGGGGGCATGGATATGGATATGGACATGGGGATGGGGATGGGCGCTGAAGCGCCAACGCCTGAATGCAAAGCGCAGAATCTCCCTTTCCTGGAAACCATAGCTTACTGCATGAGCACAAGATGTACCGCAGACGTGCCAGTCTGGAAAAGAGAAGAGTTCTGGGCGACGAAACTCATCACTGGCGTTGTGCCCATGTGGACTTACTCGGAGACACTGGCACAACTTGGCAATTCGACCGTCACCATGGTGTACAACGGAAGCGCGGGTGAGGTCATGACCATGCCTATGGTGCTCAGCGACTTCGACTATAACAGGCAGTTCAAGTTCAACAAGCTCTTCGATCACATTGAAATGCTCCAAGTTCGATATATGTAAGTCAAGCCGCTTGCATTCAACAAGTTCATCTTCTGATCCATCCTCAGCTTTGTTCTTGTCGCTCTGGGTATTGGTATTCCGATACTATGCACCGTATTTCGCAAGCTACCGTTCACGACCGGCCTGCTGGACAAGCTCAAACCATACCTTGTATACCCGTCTACCATTGGCTCGTACCATGTTCGTCCACTACCCTGGCTTATGGGCAATGCGCCCACGGTCGGACAAGCCGCGTTCATATTCATCTTCTTCGCCCTCAATATCATTCTGAGCTCAGTAAGCTATGGCAGTTCACAGCCGCATGCATGGTACTATTCGAAGAGGGACGAGATGCTTGCTTACATCGGCTATCGCACTGGGCACATCGGGTATGCTCTTCTACCGCTTGTCGTTCTCTTTTCGAGCCGCAACAATTTCTTGCTCTGGATCACGAACTGGTCGTACGGTACATACATTTTGCTGCACCGCTGGATCGCCCGAATTTTCACCTTACAAGCCATCATCCATAGCATTACGCTTTTGATGGCCTATCAGGGAAGCGGCGGCTATGCTGCCGAGAAGACCAAGCCATACTGGCTGTGGGGTATTGTCGCCACCGTACTGGCATGCGCCATGCTGGTGTTGAGCATTCTTTGGTTCCGCCGCCTATCATACGAAGTCTTTCTCGTCCTCCACATCATCCTTGCCGTATTCGTCATCGTGGGCTGCTGGTACCACGTCATTCTGCGATGGGGCTACAACTTCTACGACAACTGGCTGTACGCCGCCATCGCGGTGTGGTTCTTCGATCGGGTTGTGCGCGTGCTGCGTGTCTTGAAGAACGGGATGCTGTATGCCAACGTCACCGAAATCAGCGACAGCTACGTCCGCATCGATGTTCCCGGTGTGCGGTGGGCGAGCAAACCGGGATACATTGGCTACGTTGGATTTCCGACTCTGCACCCGATCTCGCCGTGGGAGAATCATCCTTTCTCAGTCAACTCGTCGTTTCTGTTCCAGGCCTACAGGCAAGCGCATGCACCAGCGTCTTCGACCAACTCCACGTCGGACAACAGTCACGCTAAGGAAGTATCTGTAGACGACAAAGTACCGGCGAATCTCGTTGCACGCGATGTCACGGAATCGTTGTCCAATGCAAGCGTGTCCTTTATCATCAAGAAGAGAGCTGGCATGACGGCGGTACTGAAGAAAAACGCTCGGCTGCTCACCTTTCTAGATGGACCGTATCCTCACTCAGCCAGCACCGATGCTCTGGAGACTGATCACTTACTATTGCTCGGGGGCGGGATCGGTATCACTGGGTTGCTCGGGTGGCTCTCTGCTCACCCCAATGTCAAATTAGCATGGAGCGTCAAAGCCCCTGATCAAGCGCTGGTAGATGAGATAAGCCCGGCTCTCAGCAACATCGCGGACAAGCAGGTGTTGGTTGGACAACGATTCGCTGTTAAAGACTTGCTGCAAAGGGAGGTCGATGCTGGCTATAAGAAGGTTGGTATCGTCGTTTGCGGGCCTGCAGGAATGTGCGATGAGGTTCGAGCCGTGGTGGCCGGGCTGGGGAGAGGAAGTAAGACTGTGTTCGAGTTGCATGTGGATGCCTTCTCTTGGTGAATTGATATAGCCATGTCATGCTTATAGAGCATAATGGATTCGAGTATTTCCTAAAACTGTTTCAACGTAGAGGTTTGGATTGATTGTGATGATGCAACCTGTACTTCACCCTACGAGCAACTTGTCACACTGTCAACCTTATCCAGCCCCGCAAAGTTCCTCTTCTCATGTTCTGTAATGGCATCTACCTTCGCCGCACTCGCACTACTCTTATCAAACCGGTAACCCAGCCACTCTTTGACCAATCTCCGCGCAAGCTCCAGTCCAATGACACGCTCGCCCATACACAGCACCTGAGCATCGTTGCTCAAAATCGCGCGCTCGACACTGAACGAGTCGTGTGCCGTAACCGCCCTGATACCAGGGACCTTGTTCGCACTAATGGCAACGCCCAGCCCAGTGCCGCAGATCAGTATCGCGCGGTCGGCCTTGCCCTCGGCAACGAGTTTGGCGCCATCGACGGCAACGTGCGGATACGCGGTATCGTCGCTTGTTTCGGGGACACCGACGTCGGTTATGTCTGAAACGCGGGAGTCTTTCTTAAGGTCGGCGATAATGGCGTTCTTGTAGCTGACGCCGGCACTGTCGCAGCCGATGGCAATACGGAGGGTTTGTGAAGACATATTTCTTTCGACTATGAGGGTGTTTGTTGATGCAACTAGAGGTCCGACGTGTCGTATAGCTTCTCGATGCGGCGCTTTGAGCGAGTCGAGTCTTTTACTGTCTTGCTGCCACCGGTCCCTGAAGAGCTGCGCTGGCTGGAGTATGTGAGCTCGCCTTCTGCGCTGTGGCCTTTTTTGCCTGTTCCTTCTTCGACACCTTCGACGGTCCGGTTAACGAGATTCTCGAACGGCTTGACGAATTGCAGATCTGTGTGGCCAACAGTCGATCCTGAGTGTTCAATGACCTTGGTCTTCTCTCCGGGCTTGGAGTAGTCGTTGACGCGTTGATAAACGTGATCGGTTTCGGAGTCAACGTTTAGGGAGAACAAAGCACGTTTAGGAGCCATTTTGGCGACTGGGGAGGCAATTGGTTTTATTATCCGGGGTCGAAGCGGGTGAATGCAGCTGACTGGGGAATGAGGGGAACGCCACAGTGCGGAGATTGCTACTTTAGGTATTCCGGAGGGGCCCAAATCCTCGACACGAGGTGTAAAGTCCGAGGTCGGGATTTGCGCCGATGGTAGTAGCCTCAATTCGTAGATCCGTTCGTTTGTTTTTCCCGAAGTCGAGGTCAGGAATGTGCACTTAAGCTTCGATTGATGTTCAAGTTGGTTGTATGTGTATATGTGGAGCTGAGGGGTACGTCATTGGCTTGAGGCAGGCTTGCGGACCACATTTCATAACCTGACCATGATCGCATCACGACGTATGTCATCTTGATCATGAAAAAGATGTATTGGCTTGATGGCATCGTAAGCTCTGAAATAATCGTTATGTCTAATGATGCATAGGTGCCAATCCCGACCCTACGCTACCACATCAACCGCGAAGAGAACTGTCTGGAAAATCCGACGAATAAATATCCAGGAACAAGCTCGACTTGCGCCGTTTAGGCTGCTCGCCGATGGACATCTTGCTGTCCCGTCTCACTTTCCCTGTGTACTCTGTGCCATCTGTCCTTTCTTCCAACTTGAGCGCTCTCGAGAGCTTCCTGGAATTGGGTTGGTGTCTCGTGGGGAGAGAAACTATCGAGGAGTTCAGGATGCGGTACGGGTTCTGGGTGAGATTCTCTTTGGTCCATAGCTCCGTATTCTTGCCAGTTGACCAATTCCTAAATTTTCTCCAGAAATCGTGCGCAGCTATCTTCAGACGTTTTGTACCCGATGGCTTCTCGTAGACCCTCAGCTGAGACTGTACAGCTACGTTATGTCCTATGCGTGCTTCGAAGGTCTGCTTCTTTCGTAGCGAGCTCATCGTCTTAAAGGTCTTGGTCAGGCCGTGACCGACTGAGTTGACACGGATCCAGATTTTCCCGGAGTCTCTGACAACTTCTGGGTGTTCTCGTTCATATGTTTCGACTCTGTGGAAAAGATCGGCAATCGCCTCTCGTGGTAAATCCTCCCCAGCGGTTGTGGGGCTTCCTCCAGACTCCGAGTGCGTCTCATACGCACCCATATCATGAACCATCAATCTGTGGAGCACTGGAGTATCGCTCAATTGATAAGATCTTCTTGGTGGTGCTTTCCATTGGCTTTGTGTCCGGTAGAGTCTCGGCATGGATTCATGTGCTTCATCAGTGCAATGAAAACTGACCGACTGTAAATTTTGCAATTGTTGACTTGGTTGAAAGTAGAGCAGATGATCGGAAGAGTGTGAAAATACGGACGACTGGTATGGTAGAGCGATGTTGAGCCTGAGGCTGACTGTGCTGTTACTTTTTAGCGAGGGCGATTTGTCCTCGTTGATGGTCGATAACGGCTTGCGCTTCAACACTGCTCTGAGTGATGACCTTCGTTGGGGTTCGGAGATGCGAGGGAGTGGTCTGATACTTGGAGCGGTCTTGCGTCTGACGGGTCGCCATCGCCCATCTCTTCTTACTTGCGACGGGCTAAGGGGCACCTCACCTGCCATGATTAGCCCTGCTCCGTGGTGAACAGAACCGGATGCGCAGCATTGCGCAGCCTCGTGGTATATACCTGGGGCTAGGGGTACCTATCGCAAAGCCAATCCCTGGATCCCTGGGTCATGGTCAAGAAAGCACAAACCAGTTCACACCATGGAAATCATAGGGGAGGCCCTATGTATGCCGCAAGAATGCGCAGGACAACGCCTTAATGACGCTTGAGCCGAACAGAATTTGCGGGGTATGTGCTTTTCAGAGGTCGCTCACTTGGTCCGGGTGGGAACCAAGGGTGCCTCCGTAGGGTACAGTTAGTGGTTCAGCCTCCTCAATCTTGGTGATGCTTTCAATTGGTGGTGTGCATTGGTCGAACCCTAGAATTAATGGACATCGTCAATTGAACAACCAGCAAAACATCCACAACGGTTTTTGAGCGTCTCATTGGTCTAGTAGTGATTCCACGGTAGCTAAAATTGAACGTTCGAAAGACGTCATGACCTTCGGGCGTCCCTTCCCTATGCCAGCGTTGGATAACAAGGCACTGCACTCTTCACAGAGGCTCAGCTCAATGGCGATAGGCCCCAAGGGATCACGGATGTCTGGCCTACTTGAGTCGACGAGATCGAGAAGGATGTCGCGTTAGGATACAGAGGCAGCCTTGACGTGACAAATGGGCGAAGAGTAGCGCTGCACTTGCTCAAAGTTGAAGAGAACTTCTAGTCTCAGATCAGTAGGAACCAACATTCGCGTTAAGGAAGGACTTTTGCGCGCAAATCAGAGCTCGGTATGTAGTCAATTAATTGAAGCGCCGGTATTAGCATTCTTCAAGACTACCTTGCAAACACTCGCAGCCAGCAGTTCCATAGAAGTGTAGCATTTGACCAGCGGAATATCACGAGCGCCTACTACATCGCCCCTGTCATGCCAGGACTACCATGGCGCTGATCTAGATGATCATAGTTGAGCTCGAACTCCCTCTGCAGATTCATTAGTTCAAGGCAAACAGAAGTCCACTGCAAGTACGTACCCGCTCGCGTCTCCAATTTGTAACATCGAAGAATAGATACCACCCACGCTCCTCCTTTGGTGACAGACGGATGGGCGCTGGTAGATCGGGGTCTTTCATCATCCACTGTTGCAGCTTGATATGCCACCTCCAATCCCTATTGTAGAGCTCAGCTGCAGCAATCTCCTGCAATATATCGCGCGGATGCTGATAGAATATAGCTAGCAATGTCTCCGCAGAGAAGCTAGCCATCTTCGAGTGTAGCGGCGGGACGTTCGTGACCGTGTATGCCGCTGGGAGGGTAAAGTCCGGCGGTATTACGGGCTTGACGTTTGATTCTGTGAAGGGTGAGCCGAATGTTGGGTGTAGGGGTGAGTTACTATTCGTGTTAGATTCTACGCATACAGAGAGTTCATTGCACTTACTCAGGTCGGCTGAGATCCAGTCCTAGCACTGTCAGATCTTGCCCCATAGCCAGCGATGAGTAGTCGGGGCTCTCGAGCGGTATCATTGACAAAAGCCCCGGTAATCCATAGCGCTCCTGGTCTGTCATCTCAGCAAGCTTCTTATGCAACGGTAGCTGAGCGTTTGGCGAGCCCACACCATCTCCGCCGAAGCCCGATTCGAATTGACTCTGCTGAGGTCGCTGCCCTACTGGTGTGGTATCGCCGCCACTTCGCATGCTGGAACCAAGGAAAGATAAATTCCCCGGCACCTGTCCTGCTCGTTGACCGCCCTGGGCCAGTTAGCTCAAGCCTTCGAATAACCTTTAGTACACACCTCTTGCTGATTCGTTGCTGCTCGCATCGCACCTGCAAGGCCGCCACCTGTCACGTTCGACGGTCGGCTACCTAGGCTCTCTGTTGGACTAGACAGGCCGTTCCGTGTTTGCCCCAGCCCTGGGAAAGCGCTCGTGCCTGGAGCTGCCCCAAATGCAGCTGCGTTCTGGATCAGACCTGCTCGTCGATCAGGGCCAATCTCCCCCGCGGCACTGTTTCCTAAGGGAGGGAACTCTTCGATATTGCCCGTCTGTGGTTGCACGCCGCCAGACAGCTGTCCAACCCCTCCCTGCCCACCAAATCGGTAGTCGTCACCAGCACCACCAAATGGGCCTTGCGGCGAGTCCTCCTCATTCTGACTCTGCAGTTGTTGGTTGGGCGCTTGGCCTTGTTGTCCCTGCTGCGGCGTCTGCCCTTGCGGTCGCTGGATGGTCGTGTGCGGGGTGCTTCGAAGGGTGGGGTTCGCCCACATTTGCTGAGCGGTGGTGTTTTGCTGCGCCTGAGGTGCGCCAGACAATGACGGGAACTCCCTGCAATCACAGACAATTAGCATGCGTTCTTTGACAGAGGCGCCTCTCGAGGCGCGCATTGCTGCCGATGCTGGCGCTTGCGCTTCCCCAGCAGTCTCCTTTTGTCCTCATCTCTCGATATCTTAGCCGCGACTTACTCAAGATTGAGCGGCGTGTGCGGCTGTGAGTTGCCCATTGCTTGCGCAAAGCTCGATGCAGGTCCGCCGTTCGTTCGTGGTTGCGCGGTCGGTAGCCCTGGCGCGCCGCCAGTTGGCCCGGTGAACGCACTTGAACCCCACTGAGCTTGTCCACCGCCTGATCACACTCCAGTCAGTACCACAGCTTCACCGTCGCGGTCGGTGTCTCCTCACCCAGCTTGCTGTTCTGGAGCCTGTTCGTCCCGAGCGGCTGGCGATTCTCGTTTTGGCGGACTTGGAACATGTTGGAAGGTGTGTTGTGTAGCTGTTGCCCCGGTCCTGCTACAAAGGAAGCTGTCAGTGCCGTACGTTTTCAAAGGCGATTGGTGAACGAAGGATCGAGAGAGAACGATGAAGCGCAGGAAGCCGCCATAGTCTAAGCTTATGGCATTGTTCTACATAGCGGGGTGCAGCGGAAACTGCTAAGGTAGGTGCAATGCCATTCACGTATTGTTGTACGCAATTTCGGGGCTCGCAGTCGCAAAGGTGAATGTGGCTCAATGGATGATTGGAGAATACTGACCTGGACGATTCATGCTGCGGTGTCGCTTACAAACCTACGAGAGGTATTTTTCTTTAGGTATCGTTCCCTAGACTGGGCGAACTCGTGCTTTCAGTGCTATTGCTCGTCGCGCAGTATGGCGAGGTTGATCCACCTGCATTGCAATGCGGTGCCAAGACGCCAACGTGGTTTAGGCAAGGCGTGCTGATCGTTTCAAGGCGGGGAGCTGCGGAAGGGTGGGCCTCAGGCTGTCCGCAAAGAGGAACAGGGCTGGATGATAGCAATTTGCGTACATTGTTGTCTGCCCATCGTTCATTTGAGCAGGGTGATGAGGCTATTAGATCAGATTCAGTGATGATTTCGGCTTTGTGTGCATCTAGTCTCAATCCTCCGAATTCACGGTAACCGACTGCGCATTTGTTCCTACACTGTACTGCAACCTCGCTGCACTAGTCAAGTGATACGACTTGCGCAAGAAGTCAGTTCAGACCAACGTGGTTTCCGTGTACTTAGGAGTAAACCCGCTCCTTGTTGATGCTAACCGATTAAACGCCAATGCTATGCAACCCTCCATACACTATATTTTATGAACAGAGATGGTCTCTGACCCAAGGCGGACAGCACTTCTCAAGACGGACCGTGTTGGAAGAGGTGCGACATGTCAGCCTCACCGTTGATACCAAAGAAATTGAACCAGTCGTCTACGTTGAGACTCATCGGCACAACTGGGTTATGTCTCCCGCCGGAGCTGTTGCTCCAAGTATCTTCTTGCGCGCCATTTTGTTGCTGGTTCTGGTGCATCATCTCCATTTGTT
Source organism: Boeremia lycopersici (assembly GCA_022609225.1). Lineage (NCBI taxonomy): Eukaryota > Fungi > Ascomycota > Dothideomycetes > Pleosporales > Didymellaceae > Boeremia > Boeremia lycopersici. Next base: position 215,677 of record JAGKPY010000029.1, read on the forward strand.
GCGCCCATGCTTGCGGGTTATTTTGGTCGAACTGGCCGCTCATGGAGTTCGGCATCTGTTGTTGAGGCTGCTGTGGTTGCGACTGCATATTGCCATTGCTTTGCTGTTGCATGGGCATGTTCTGAGGTTGTGACAATGCTGGATCAACTAGCGACTGGGCTGGCTGAGGGAAGTTGACTTGAGTATCTGCTGGGAACAACTGATCTGGTTGGAAGTTCTGCCAGACTTCTTGGCTGATGTTTGGTGTATCACGAGTTATCAGGAACAAGTCAGGAGGTGTGCCAGGATACGAGTAGGAAGGGTTGAAGGGGGTTGTCGGACGGGTGCCTGAGCGTGATGGGCCCATGAAAGTGTCATGGTTATGGCGGTTCATTTGCGGAGACCCGGCTGACATTTGCGGCATCGGTTGTTGTTGTTGAGGTGGGAGCTCTCGAGACGGCGTGACTGCGGGAGTCTGGGGTCTTGAACGTTCATATGAGACCTGAGCAGCCGGCGGCCCATTAATTGTTGGAAACCCTCCAAAATCCATCTCTTCGAATTTGCGCTTAGGGGCCTCCTGTACTGGCTTTGGCGGGGGCGGTGGCACGCTAGCTGGCTTGTTTTTCTTATGATTCCTACCAGCAGCTTTTTGTAGACGTTCTTCAAGGTTCTTATTTCCCAGAATGGACTCAAACAGCGTGTGTACCATTTTTGCGACAAGCCAGACCTTGGATACCTCTCTCAAAGCATCCAAACAGATCTGCAGGCGCTGTTCTGTCGCAGAAACAACTGACTTATTCGACGACTTCATCTGATAAACGTGCATGATGAGAGCGGAGAACAAGCTGTAGACAATGAATGCAGGCGTGTACCGTATCTCGTCATGCGCTCGAAGATTCTCAATGATTGATGTAATCATGGCCGCGGCCTGATATGCGATGTTCCTTGATGGGTAAGCATGCTCTTCACCAAAGCCGTCCAGGTTGGTGGCCTTCGGTGATCCAGCCGGCGGCATGTGTGCACGATGCAGCAGACAGAGGGTGGTGTAGTAGTTCGCATGCAATAATGCAGCCCAGAAATGGTGTCGTGTCCGATCCCACTGTACTTCAGGAGGACAATGTTGTAGCCAATCTGCGAGGGCCATATCGCTATGGGTCAGGTCGATAGCATTGGCTCTGCGATACTTGGAGGCCACCGAGTACTGCTGCGACAAGACCAGACCCATAATCTCACTCAGCTTGACGTAGTTGATGAAGAACTGAACGTGGACTGGATCTGGGGGGTGCTCAGCCGGGCGGTCAGTCTCATCATCGATAAAGTCATCCTCTGAAATCATCTCCACATCAGAGTCTTCGGGATCAATTGCGACCGGTCTGCCAAGGGCAACGGCTACCGAACGGTCACGGCTGTAGAGTGTCCACCAGATGCGCTTCCATAACCGCTTGTCTGACCGCGTTAGTTGTGACCCCTCCACGCTGCTATTGTCAGTCTTTAGTCAGGTTGTAATCTTGGATATCTACCTTCGGTGCATGCCCGACCCTTGTGCCACAACAATAGCGACACGAGTCCAATAGAACACGTTCTTTGTCACGTCTATGATGAGTTAGCCAGTCTTAGCAAAAAGCTTCTCCAAATTCTCGTACCCTCTGGTCCTTCCCAGTACCAGCCCATTAGAATCAACGCTTGAACGATGGTGACTCGGTCGTCCTCAAAGTTTGCGTCAAACAGGGCCTTTGCGCGCTTGTAGAAGGTCATGGCAGCCGGCGTAGTAGAACCACTTGAATCCATCAGTTGGGGATTGGTGCAGACTCTTGAGCCAGCCAAGAGAACGGCCTGTAGTAAAAGCAGAGATGGAGGATTCTTCGGATCTCGGTACTGGCGCATGAACCGACTGCGATTGATCACCGGCACCACTGGCGCAACCCACTTGAAGAAGGCCTCGACAAGCTCGTCGCACAGGGCGCGCGGAGGGAGCAGAAAAGCGCCTCTCTGGTGCAGAATTTCGATCTCCATATTGTCCATCTCATTCACGCGGGCTTTAGCACCACGCACATTTTCCGGCAATGGATAGTGCACAACATCCGTTGTTCCGTAGCGGTCGTGGACCAGTAGAGACAAGTTGGACGACTCGCCCAGATATGCGACGCGGCCAGCTTCCTTGATGGGCGCTCGAGCGAATTTGGGCTTCATGAACTGCACGTATGTTCCATGGTGGGCGGCCTGCTGGGCAGCGTAGGCCTGAGAGAAGGTGTTTACTGGCGTGCCGTCCTCCGAGTTGGACACTGTTGTCTTGTCGCGCGGCTCGACAGAGGTGCTCCCCGGCGAGCGAACGTCATTGTCGCCTGCTTCGCTGGCGCCGTCTCCGTCCTTGGCTCGCGATGTCTGCGTCTTCTTGCGCTTCGGGGTAGGGATGCGGCATTCGATGGAGAAGGCGGTGCAGTTGGTGCAGGGGACACCCAACGAGGCGGCGTCGCATCGGACCTGCGCAGCTGTTACTATCGCCAGTCACGGCTGGGCATTTCGTGATTACTCACTTTGCGCGAATGGCATGCTGTATGCGTTGTTAGCATTCGTCGCATTCACTCATCGCCAGACCGAGGTGCCGAGGCAGTCAAGCGAAGCTATGGGCCGCAGCTCTCCCGGCCTTTCTTCAGGAACAAAAGCCTGCGCAAGGACGGGGCAGACTCACTCTCGCATGCTCGACTGGCGCGCTGCCGTCTGAACGAGGGATGGCCAGGCGGGACTGCCTGCGACGTGGGGCTGTTACTGGTGTTGTGAGCCTCATGCCAGGGTGTCTGCGGGCGCCCGCGGGGACGTACGATGCGCCGTTGCTGGGCTGCGGAGCCAGCGGAGCCGGAACTGGAGGTTGCGCTGGCTGCGCCATGAAACTGTGTTCGCCAGACGCCATGCTGTCGTCGCTGCGTCGAGGGTAGGTAGTGGCTGCGACTCCGCCGACACGCGATCGAGTGCTGGAGTGTGCCTCAAGCCCTGGAGCGGTATTTGCGCTAAGCAGTAGTGGGTTCCGGCCTTGAACGGCGATCACCATGCACCTCTCGGAACAGTGGTTCTTTGCTAGCCTTTTACAAATGGCTGTCGAGCGATTGTTATGTCACTGCGTAGTAGGGGCCATGAGTACGCTGTTGCCGTTCTCACGCGACTTGGCCCGCGCCTTCCCCGGGCCTTGACGACGAGGCGCGTTCATGTGCGATGCATTCCCCGGTAGTTTCCCAAACTGCTCGCCTACCATTGGAGGATGCCAGGGTACTTTTGCGCATCACCCCCTTCCCGCCGCAGCTCCAGGCACGGCAGCCTCCATTCCCCGCAAGCCAGATGCTCCGTCACATGAGAGTGGTGCAGCCGCGCTGTGCAGGATGAAGTTGCAGCATGTGCGAGTGCACGGTGCGCCCAATGTAAGCCATGTAATTACAATCACTTCACATGCAGGAGTAGCTCGTATCGGCGACGCCTTGTCCACTGCTTTCGATTTTTAGGGATCTCTAGGCTAGCACTGCCTCTCGCTGCAGCCTGAATGCTTCCAGCTTGACGTCTTTGTTTGTGGGTGAGATGTAGTTCAGAGGCGTGCTTCCTTCCTTGACAAGATCATCTATAATCTCTTCTTCAGAGGCCCAAAGAAATCGTTGGTGCTCAATAGGATCCAAGACGACAGCGTCCGCATTGCCGACCTCGAACTGAAATACCAACTGCGAGGCTGTCAGCATTCTCCATAGCATCAGTAATTCGATTCCCAAGGTACCTTCAGCCACGTCTTCCCTGCCCGCTTCTTCCCGCCGTCAGCGAACGTGAACTGTGTCACTTTTCTGACTACACGAGTCGCAATAAGACCAGTCTCCTCCTTCAGTTCGCGTGCTGCAGCGTGCAAGATAGTCTCGTCTGTATCGTCCATCTTGCCTCCAGGAATCTCCTGTACATCGATAAGTAAGGAATACATCAAGTCAAAGGCCAGTTTCAAAGACTTACCCAAGCGTCTGGATATGCCTTCTCATCTTTGGCACGCTGGACGAGAAGCAGCTTCCCTTCGTTATTAAAAACGACTGCGCCTGTGCATAATATATGGACGTCATGGTGCTGGCTAAGATAGTCACTCTCGGGTATCGCGTACTGTTGTAGTGAGGTGGGGTCGAAAGATAGCATTGAGGCACTCATGTTGGAGTTGAAGAAAGGGGAGACCGCTCGAGGCTTGCTATATGCCAGCCGGGCTCCATCGCAGAGTTAAGTAGGCTAGAGCACGATGTAGCTGCCTTGCCTTCTTCACCGGTGCTCAATTCGGTCATGTCTTGTGACTTTTCCAATATCCAGCTGAAACGCAAAGGCAACAAGGCCACTGTGCCCTTTGTCTATCCTATAACGGGTGACACGCATAATTGTGTTGCTGTGAATGGCCCCGCACGTGGTGCACAACACATAGTATCACGCTAATAACGCGCTTCAATGAGCATGACAGCATCGACGACACGAACACTTGCCGCCAACCGTAACAGCTCACAAGAAACTCCTCGTTCGAACACGCGCAGCACAGCACACCCCTAGAAATTCCACACGTCAACATTCATTAGCGACAATGCCGCGACCAGCGCGCGCAAAGATACAATCAAAAACCACAACGACTACACGCGTCGCAAAGCCCATCGCGCGCAAGCAAGCTGCGCCTGCAGCTGCTAAACCGACTACAAAGCAGACCAGAAAGGCAGCGGCAGCTTTACAAAGTTTCAGCGATGATAGCGATGGTTTGGTCACGAACACAAGATCCACACGCGCCAAACGGGGTGCGCTGGCGCAAGGATCGGTCCATGAGGCGGACTTGGAGATGACTGGCGCGCTGCCCACCGAAAACCAATCACCCAAAACTACGTCCAAGCCTCGTACACCGGCACCGAAAGGATCAACTGGCACACGCGCCACAAGAGGCAGCGCACGATCTTCTGCTGCGAAGACATCTTCAGCAATGGCGCAAGCGCAGACCGGCCCTTCGGACGAAGCCGCAAGTCATGATACGCCCGAAGAAGGAGATACGAGCGGTTTCGGAGACCTCACATTCTCTTCGCTCAACTCAGAATCGCCAGCACATGGAACGCGCCCCCCTTCTGCTGTGAAAGTAGGCGCAACACCAGCACACGAAACCTCCCTTCTGTTGACCAACTTCAAAAGGCGAGCCAGACAGCCCAGTCTGCTCCGGATGGTCCAACAGACGACAGATGTTGAGGATAATGACGAGTCCGGCCTAAGCAATACAGACAACTTTGACTTCGACGACTTCGTTCCTCAGGATGAATCCACACCGATCAATAAGCAAAGAACTACGAACGAAACGGAAGGGGCACATGATAGTGGCGCGCACCTTTCTAGTTCTGGATCACGTGGTAGAAAGCGCAAGTTGACACCAGTCGTGCAAGTGCCGCGTTCGTCGCCGCCGTTCGATCCACCATCTGGCGCAGACGTAGATCCAGCAAGGTCTCCTTCTCCTAGTCTGCCGGATGTTCTGCCGTCGCGCGAGGGGGTGATTGAACAGACACAGGATGATCAAGAGATTTTAAGCCAGACTCTTGCTTCGCCAAAGTCAAGCAGCCCTGTGCGCGAAGCCTCTTCTCCAGCAGCATCACCTCAGAAAACTCGAGCTCGTCGAAGAGGAAGGGCCGGAAAGCAAATGACTTACAACGAAGACTCAGACGCAGAGGAGACTGAGACCCCCGCGAAGCAGGCGCGCAACGTCAAAGTAAAAGCGCAGCATGTCATATCGACAGCACAACTAAAGGGTCTTCTCCCTCGCCGACGAAATCGAATTCGTGCGCAGGACGAATACGACTTCACGTCCTCAGAAGACGTGACACAGTTCGACTCCGATCAAGATGAGTTGCAAATGCCAACTCGACGAGCCCGTCAACAACCAGTGGGTAAGACAGCCTCACCGAAGACCACCAAGAAGACAGCACGTGGCAAGAAAGGCGCGGCGCCTATCAAAGCAGCGGGCAAAGTAAGCAGAACATACAGTCGTCGGATATCATCTGACAAAGAGAATGGTGCGGTTGCAGAAGATGCCAATGAGACGTCAGAGCACTCGGCTCTTGAGGTTTCTGACAAGCTGGCTGCAATTCGTAAGAAATTCGAGGCAATCGACGACTTCGAGCTCGAGTTTGCGACTGTTGATACAGTAACAAGCTCCAGTCCTTTTCGATGAGTGGATATAGACGCAAGCGATATAACGACTTATGACTCGTGGTTGTGGGTACAATGCAAGCACGGCGTACAACGTGTGTCTTCATGGACATCTCGCCTCTAGTATATATTTCAAAGACTTGGTGTGTAGCCAACAATTATAGCCGGCAGCATTAGTAGCTGCATGATTATGCTTCTGGTTTTGTGGTAGTTGAGGTCGTGACCGTTACTCAAGCAAGACCGACGATGACCGAATGGCGCACTACGTCATGCTGTTATCTGGCCTTATCTCGTGTTCAGAGTTGCACGACGACATGCTCGAGCCAAAAGCAAGGAGCCAACCACCCATTTGTCTGTTTCGGAGTAGTCGAAAGGAGTTTGCGTGTCCTGTTTGAGGCTCTTCGGTTTGTGAGGCTCGGTCGGCATTGCACGCCCGTCTTGGACCCTTGCGCACGGCCTTCGACCGGGGAAGCTACGTACGTACGTCGCAGCCGACCTCACACCTCGCCGGACGTTGCATGTGCTGTTTGGACCCGCCAGAACTCGATTACTCGCTCTGCGCACCAAGAATGCCACAGTAATGCTTCTTACCGATTCGCTCCTTTGCCTGGCCTATGCAGCTCCACCAGATCCACCCCGCATGCCATGAACACCACCAATGGTTCCTCGTTGTCCACCTCTAAGAGCAGCTCGACCCTGCGCCCGCGGACCCGGCGACTGATCTCCGTCGAGGATGACATATACGCAACCGACGACAGCGAGGGCATCAGCTCAAGGATTGGTTCGAGGCTGACCTCGAGGACATCGTCTCCAGCCAACGTCACCTTGGCACCATCGGCATTCCTCAAATCTGCTGGCATTCAGGCCTCAAAGGCTACCCGGGACACATCATCGACTCTTTCGGGGCTGTTTGGTAACTCATGGTCCGCAGTCCAGGGGCTGGCAGCCAATGTCCTTGGTAACGAGACCGCATCCAACGCCTCGGCTACCCCTAGAAGACGCAATCCGACACATACACGACGCACGTCTACCAGCGCTCCGCCGCCGAAACAATGGGGCCCCGCAGGCGCTGGCTCGCATGTGGGTGCCGGCACACAGGAAGAGCGGGAGGCAATGGTGCGAGCTATGAAGCGGAGGGACCTGCTCAATGCTACCGAGCATCTGCAGCCAGACTCGATTGGCCGTATGAAGCGCAGAAATTCCGACGACCGTACAAGTGCTTCCGCACCACCCGGTGACAACGATCACGGTGATGCGTTGATATACGTACATCACGTCAAGAAGCAAGACACGCTTGCTGGAGTCTGCATCAAGTACAGCTGCGAGCAATCCGTACTGCGGAAAGCTAATCGCATGTGGCCAAACGACACCATCCTTTCTAAGAAGACGATAGTGCTCCCAGTACACGCTTGTGGTGTCAAAGGGCGGCCAGCGCAGGGACCGGACGCCCTGCCAGAGGAGGATCTGCTACTTGGCGAATACGCCGACACCTCGAGTAAGAAACCAGAAGCAGAAGGCCTGCCCAATGGCTGGACAACGCTCAAACAAAAGGCCACCGACACTAGCTCTGTCGTGTCCTCCAATGCCGCTTCTGACAATCCTTGGACACACGACTCCTGGGTCCTTCTCCCCAACGATAAACAGCCCACACAGATTGCACGCATGCCCCGTCGCGCTCTGGGTTTCTTTCCTCCCGCCCGCCGAAAATCGGTTGCCTTTTCGGACGACGCATCGACACCACGTGCCTCTGTTGACCTACCGCGGTCTTCGACCTCTACAAATCCAAATGCCCACACAGGCTCGCCTTCCCAGCCTACTCGCCCCCGCGCATCAAGTAATATATCTTCCCTCTCCGCACACAGCCGTCAACGTAGCACCTCCGGTCAACAGCAGCCGCCTAAACCGTGGCTATCTGGCCCTGGCGGTGTTGGCACGCTCGGTCGCAACGTGCGCAGCCCTGGACCCGCACAAGATGGCCTGAACAAGATGTTCGCTGCACATCTGCCCAACGTGGCGCCGCCCCCCGGACAAGAGTACTTCACACCGTGGGCACCCTCCCTGCTCGACGCCAACGGCACGCGTGGCCCCGGCTCAGGTGTCGTCACTCCGTCAGGCGGCGACCTCAATCTCCAGGAAATTGGCGGTGCGATCGAGGGCTGGATGCGCAAGGTCGGATCCCAGGCCCAGAAGCTGCTTGCTGAGCCCGGCACGCCTGGCGGACGGCAGAAAGTCGTGCCCGGCGTTGGCGCTACGGGCAGCGGGCTGGGCGACCTGATTGAAATGCAGGACGATGCTTTTGAGATTGGCGATGGAGAGGAGGATAGGGGGCGGCCGAGGGATGGGCTCGTGGTGCCAAGTATCAATGCAGAGAGGTCTGTGAGTCGGCACTCGGCTGCGAGAGAGTCTGCGGCGAGGGCGCAGCAGTTTCAGAGCTCAAGGCAGGACTTCAACCTCGTGTTGAGAGAGCGGAGCCGCAAGGGCGATAGCAGCAAGACGGATTGAGGTGGTTTTTGGTTGGCGTTGGGTAGCGTGCATGCCAGCAGGCCTTTGTCACTTTTTCTAGATTTCCAAAAGAAGCATTACATCTCGACCCCATATTATCATGCACATCACTGTCAAGATTTAATTTTGGAGTCATCGCTCTCGTCTCGTTGTTTCAGACTACCCAACTACTTGCTCTCATCCCCAAACAAGTCCTTCTCCACCATCTGCCTACAAATCGGGTGGTAAAAGTCCTTGTTCTTCTCAAACGTCGCAACCGCCAAGTCGCGATCCGCCTCGTTCAGCAGCCTAAACAACGGCCTCACAAACTTCATCCTGCCAATACGGCCCAGCAGCTCCGCCGCCGGCTTGTACGTCTCGGGCGCCTTGGCCTTGAGACCCAAGCACAAAAAGCGGCTGGAGACCTCGATGTTGGCGGTGGAGGTGTATCCGTACGTGTCGCCGAGCAGCTTGACGTCGGCGGCGGAAAAGCGCGCGCCGAAGGCCTGCAGGCGCTCGATGAAAACGACGGACTGGTTGGAGACCCAGCCGTCGATGTCCTGGGCCTTGGGGTTGAACGAGGCGGCCTCGGCGCCGGAGACGCGGGCCTCCCACTTGTCGGCGAGGGCGTAGCAAGACTTGACAAGGGAGTCGTCGAAGTCGGGCTTGGGCGGGTAGCCGGGGGCGTAGAAGAGCTTGTCCCAGTCGAAAGCGGCGAGTTTCTTGGACGCCTCGGCGTCGGAGGCAAAGAAGGCGAGGAGGCAGGCTTTGAAGTCGTAGCTGTCGAGGGACTTGTTGGCGAAGGTGGAGAAGTAGTGCGGGATAAAAGTGTCCCACTTTTCCTTTGTCAGAAGGAGTTCGAACTGGTACAGCGCGTGGAAGCCCTTCTCGTACGGGACAGAGCTGAAGGCGTCGTCAGGGTCCTGGCCCTTGAGGTCGGTGATGAGTTTGGTGTACTCGTGGCTGGTGCCGTAGCGCTCGATGCTTTCCTCCAGAGCTTTCCAGCCAATGATAGCGGAGAAGTGGCGGTGCGGTTCGCCGTGGATGTAGGCCTGAATGCGGCGCTCGAGGTACGTTGTCCAGCCCTCGTTCAGCCAGAAATGCTCCCAGCTGGCGCAGGAAACAAGGTTGCCGGACCAAGAGTGGGAGAGCTCGTGGGCAATGACGTCAATATTCTGCTTGTCGCCAGAGATGATGGAAGGCGTGGCGTAGGTCCAGACGGGGTTTTCCATGCCGCCGTAGGGGAAAGAGGGCGGCAGAATGAGGATGTTGTACTGCGTCCACTGGTATTTAGGCGCAACGGTGGACTCAATAGCCTTCATGAAAGGCTCGATCTCTCCATCAAGCTCGCGCTGGCAGTCAAGCAGCTCCTCGGGACCAGTCCAGACTGTGCTTCGTGGACCGATACTGGCACACGCGATATCGCCACTGGCGACGGCGAACAGATAGCTGTTGATCGGCACCTTCTGCTCGAATGTGTACTTGAGCGTACCTTGCTCGCCCTCCTTCTTGGGCGGCTGGTAGTCGCTCGCGCCGGTTGGCAGGCCGGACGCAAGTACGGGAAGATGCGAGCGTAGGGCAAAGCTGAACGTCGACTTCACATCTGGAGTGTCTTGACAGGGGAAAACCGAACGAGCGTGGATGGCTTGACACTGGCTGAACATGTAGGGGTGCTTCTTGTTGGAGGTCTGAGCAGGTGTCATCCACTGGAGCGCAGTGCACTTCTCGGTGGTTGAGACAGCAATAACAACGCTGACGATCTTGCCCTTGGGAACGGACGAAGGCAGAGTGATCCGCAGAGGGGCGCCATAGGGTTCAATGCGGTCTCCCACCTCAAACTTGGCGCTCTTACCATCAACCTTTACATCAGAGATGTCGAGAAAGCTGAGTAGTATTACAATCAACCCGATGTTAAGTTTAAATCCTCGCTTACCTGCTGTCCAATACAACCTCCTTCACTTCCTCATCTGTCAAGCTCTCCAGATCAAGCCCGACTGCACCGCTCAGGATCTTGTGCTCGAAGTCGATCTCGAAATCTACACTAGTATGTTTCGTAACGAAGTTGTGATAATTCGACAGCGTGTTAGGATCTCTGGGCGTCCTGATCTCCACATTAGGGTCCGTCAACGGCTTAGTAACCATGGCAGCAGGCGCGCGATGCATAGTGGTGAAGTGGGCGGGTGCTGTTCTGAGTCCTACTCTTGTCCTTGGCTGCGCTCTCGGCGTGCTTGTATGTCTCGCTTGAGTCAGAGGGGAGTTGTTGGCGGGGCTGTGCGATTGTGCTGGTTGTGCCTTCGAGGTGAAGTGTCTACCACCTTCCAAACAGGTCAAAGGCCGGAGCTGCGTGTTTTGTGCCGATCCAATCCGCGTAGCAGCTCCACACCTTACCGCCGGCAGGCGAGAAATTTGTGAGAGCAGCTGCATCGTGTATCCAATTTGACATGCGCGATGTACGGAACGTTTGCTTGATCAACCATCAAAGTCCGTGTCCTTGGACGGGATGCATGCACGGGGTCGAGGTGCGCGGTGCTTTGCGACGAATCACAGGCTGATTGGCTCATCACCATACAAGCTTTTGTCCGATTTTAAGCCTCACACTCCCGGCTACTTCCAACAGTGCATTCTTTGTGATCAAACGTATATCATTGATTGCTTTTCATAGGGCGGCTATGGGACTGTCCGTTCGCACGCATCCCGATGCACCTTTTCTCTATTCTAATGAAACCTGTGTGCGCCCATCCATGCTGTTGAAACAAAAGGGAAAAATGATCGAAATGATAAGAACAGACCCCAAGACATTCACACGAAGACGAAGACGAACCGTCTAATCTGCGCTGCGTTTCAGAGGAAACGACAGCCGATGTCGAGTAATGCACTCACACCAGCGCTGACACCGCTGTGCTGTGGCACTATTGCCCAGACTGCCTCGAAAGCCAAACAGTTGTTACGCCTTTAAATGCTCTACGCCGTGAGGTGGCTTCTAATGCTTTTGAGAGATGACAACCAAGTGTCAAAAGTCGAGTGCGTATGACCGCCCTGGCTTGAGTGCAGATGTTGAATGACTCCTGTAACTCCGTTGGTAATGCACGACTTTGCGCCTGCCTGCGCGCTGGATAGAAAGAAAAACGCTGATGGTAAATGTAGAACTGTGTGATGATACACCAATGGAGCCATGTTCAAAGGCTGGAAGATAAGATTTTTTTGATCCTCGGTCTCTTCGAAAAGGAATTTTTCGCAGAAGATGAGAAGCCCCAAAGGCTACCGCGAGAAATTCTGAGGACTTTGGGTAGGCCGTGGATTTTCAAAAGGTGTGAAGAGATTCCTCATGTTGAGCGTAAGGTCGTTGATCCCATAGTCATCGGTGACTGTAGTAGCTGAGCCAATTTCGATGCCTTTCTGGGTAGAGTCGGCCGCGACGTGTCCCCTGATTTGTTTGAGAAGGTTGAAAACGTGCCTGCAACGCATGTCTGCAGGTGCTGCCCACTCTTCTCTCCGTGAGCTCCTCAGGAATAGACGAGCCAAGAAATAGTAATGCACACCATCTCTGCAGAAGCCCAGACGAGGCTGCGTCGGAGGGTATTGTATCGCCAGATCAACGTCCCAGCAGGTCTTCCACAGTTCGAGGGCCTGCACTGTCGATCGGAGAAGCTGTTGGACTTGTTCGCTGATACCGTTGGGCGGAGTAGCTGGCGCGTCGGGAGTGCTGCTGTCGCCTGTAGACACACGTCTGAGGAGTTGGCGTTGAATGTTGAAGATCTGGACGTGGATTGCATGTATGAGGACTGAGAGATGTTAGAAAAGCGAAACAACCAAATTCGGAAATGGGTGTGCTTACGGAACTTGCTAAACGCGTTGGTGCTGCGTTCTGGAATCGGGCCATGCGGCCCTCTGTAAAGAACCTGCAGGGCCTCTGCCATGCTTAATTGCTTTGCGCGCCTACTCCCAGACGTGTTTGTGACCTGCGCTGCTTCGCCGCGCAACCCCAGTGCACTTGCACACTCCTCCCCTGTCTTCGCCTCCCAAGCAGCATCATCTGCTGGCAGCGAAACCTTGATCTCGTTGACATCAAACTGCGGCTGTACGTTGAAGAATATCGTGCTGGCTGCATCAATCAAGAAAATGTAGGCCATCGCTCTGACCCGCTTCTCGTTCTCCACCCATGAGGCCCAGTTCCATGAGGCGACTTCATCCCCAGTAATAGGACCTGGCTCGTGCAAAGAACTAAATGCAGGATTGCTGCGCGGAAGAGGCTGCAGAAAGCTTGCCCGGCGGACAATGTTGGCCAGGATGAAGAACTCTTCGCGCCCTTGTTGTCGTTGTTTCTGACTGCCATGCCAAAGGAACAGACTATGGAGCAAACTCAACGCTTCGAATTCTTCGATATCGGTCGGGCAATGCCTGTTAGGATCCAGGACATGATGTGGATTCTGGGCCATCTTGTATATCTGGCTAGAGCGCAACACGACAGTCCGGGTAAGTTCCGTTAACCAGCGTGCCGACTTGGGGTTCATCCTATCAGAATAGATGGCACCAACACAGCACATGGTAAGAACAAGGCCATCATACGCAGCAATTGGATCGAAGGTGGGAGTGTGTATGAGTGGCCAATGGATATGGAAGTGCTTGTATTGCCGGAGAAGATGGTTGATGTTGTCGGGGGTTAGGATGCCTTTGAGTGCTTCGTAGGAATAAGCCTCGTTGGATGTGGGAGCCAGGAGTGACGCATTGGGGAAGCAGAAGTTGAGCAGGGCCTCGGCCTTTTCTTGGAGGGGATCAGAGGAAGCAGGGGACCAATTGTCAAAAAACGGAGTGGAGTCGGCGAAACCGGGATTCGAGTATAAGCCTGTGAACATGGTATCATATTTTGGTGTATCATCTGTGTTGTTCTAAAAGGTACCGGTCAGAACGCCAGTCGCTTTATGTTGGTTTGGACCACCTGCCATACTGGATCCATTCGTAAAGTGTGATTCTCCGTTGAAGGCGCCCCCGTTACGCCACATGGAGCTGTCCTGTCCGTTGGAGATGCCATCGACGTTGGGCATGGAGGTGACGCCATAAGGAGTAGGGTCACCGCCCTCGGATTTGACGGGCATGTTGTTCTGTGCCATGTCGTTGTTGACAGCGGGGTGGTTGTAGCTGAAGTGGTTGGCCTGGTCCGCAGCAGCTGCGTTGTTCTGCTGCTGCTGTTGTTGCTGCTGCTGCTGCTGTTGCTGTTGTTGCTGTTGCTGTTGTGCGGCAAACGAGTTGGGATCGTGCGACACAGCGTTGGACATGGCGTTGGGGCGGTAATCGTTGAAGTTCAGACGCGCCTGTCCGTATGTGTCCAATGCAGACATGCTCCTCCTGTTCTCCTCAACACCGCTGCCAGGACGGTTGATCAGGCTGTTCGAGCGGGACGTCCTGGCTGACATGGAGTGCTGATCAGCGATAGAAGGAAGATCGCCTCCGTATCCGTTGGCAGCTACAGCAGGCATCTGAGGCATTCCCATGGCATATCCAGCATCAGAGTACGGCATTGAAGTGCCGGAGATGTGATTGAGGTATGATGTCGCCTCGGCGCCATTTGGGGGGCGGTTCTTCTGCAGATGCTGCTGCGCATGCTGCAGGTGGTTGGCACCAGTAGGATTGCCACGGCGGATAGAGCACTTCTGGAAATGGCGCTTCAGGATGTCACTTCTACTAAAAGTGTCCTTGCATAGATGGCACTGGTAAGGGCGCTCGCCCGTGTCTATGCTGCGTTAAAATATGCACGACAGGCAGAAGAAAGAGTACTTACGTCGCAGAAGATGGCGCTTAAGATGCTTCAGGTGCAGGTACGTCTTGTTACAATGCGGGCACTCATACTTGCCATCGGCGTTCTTGGTAGCTTGGGTGGGCGCCTTTCCAGCAGCGGGAGCTGGCCGGCCAGGGTGTGTAGGCAGGACACCACGACGTCCTTGCTGACCGACGACGTGCACAGGCTCAGGCTCCTGGTTCGCGAGAACAGGAGGGTGAGGGTACAGCGACGGGTGGTTCATGCCCATGCCACCTGGGCCACCGAGCTGGTTGTTGTGGGCGGCGGCGGTGGGCAGCAGAGGAGCTTGCGAGTAGGCCGACGACATGGGCATGTAGGACGAGGGCGACGGCTGGATGGGCCTCAGCGGCGGGTGTTGTAGTGGGGGCATGGTGCTGCTGCCGTTGGGCGCAGACGTTACAGGCGTGTGAGGCGGCTGAGGCGTCTGCGGGTTGCTGTGGTGGCCGCCATACAATGACGGGAACGAGGCGGCGCTGTGAAGGGGAGGCAGCGTGGGCAGAGACTGCTGCGTGCCCGTGTAGGACTGCTGGCTCAGGCCCTGGTACTGCGGGAGACCAGGCTGGCGGAAGCGGTCGGGAGCGTCCATAGTGGAGGAGTGCAGGGCGCTATGAGGGAGTCGCAAAGTGTGTTGATGGGGGTGAGACGCGACCAATAGGTGTCGTCGGTGACGATCTCATTCGACGAACCCCAGGTTCGAGCGACGCGTGCGACGGCTGCTAATGTGCCGACTGGGCAGCGCGAGTAGGGAGGATGGGGAACGGAGGTCCACGAAAGAAGAAGCTTTGTGGAGCCCGTGTGGGGGAGTGCGATGAATGGAGACTGCAGATACGCGACGGCAGCTACTCCGTGAGGGGATCGATGGCTGTGCCCACAGTTGTCTGGGAGCAAATTGGGGAGGAGTAGTGGCGACGGCCGGGCTGGCGGTCAGGTGGTGATGGGAAGAATAATCTGTGAGCTATGATGATAAGGTCTTTGCTCGGACGGCGCTGTCTAGCGGGCCAGGGACTGCGGCGCGTGTGTGTGCGGGCGATCGAGGGAGGGCCCACTTTCAGCCTCCAAATTCGACAACGGGCAGATGCAGGTGGAGAGCAGAGGCACGAGCAGTCAGGCAGGTGAGACCCACGAAAGCTGCTGGCGATGGGGTAGGGACTGGAGGAGGGGGTGATACGCAGTGAAACTACTCGGCGAAGTTTTTTGCGCGAGTGTAGAGCAGCGACGCCGATGTCCCGCGCGATTCCTGCTTCTGTGCTCAAGTCTGTGGCCGGGTCTTGCCGGAGGATGTTGTGCCTGGAGGGGATGCTAGGGAAGAGAGTGGGAAGGGCAGGCGACGGGTCCCACTAGAGGTTTCTGAGACAGCGGCAAACGCGTCGGGTGTGTAGGCTGACGAACTGCTGCGAGGAGGTGACGGGCAGGAGATGCTAGACGATTACGAAGAACATTACGACGAACACGTGATGGCCGCGATGATGACTTTTCACGACGTGCGGCGCTGCTAAGAGAGATTCGCGATGCCGTCGCTGCTGAGCGAGTCGATGGCTGCAAAAGCTCGTCACCAGCTGCGATAGGCGCGTTGGCAGCTGCTAGCCATGCAGCAGGCCCAATTGTGTTTCTGTATGTAATCTGCATTATTCTATTCTACGCGCCCTTTGCGCTCTCGAGTCGTGCCATGTTCGCTCAGGATCATCTGGGGTGGTGCTCTGAATCGATGTCGCTGTGCGGTTTCATCCCGCTACGGACACACGGCAGCAAATCGATAAGAGCCTCAAAAAGCGTTAGGCACTCCGTCATCCGGCAGCGCGTGAACCAAACTCTAACACGCTTGCAGGCGGTTGCAGGCTGCCTGCAATATCTGTCGACAGCACTCGCTCTCTGCGCAGTGCGTGGCAGCGCTCCGCCGTGCTCAGACGCCCTTTGTCTGGATTTATGCCCGCGAGCGCAGCGCACAAAGGCCGGATAACTTTGGAGCAACTGTGCCGAACGACGTGCGGCGGCTGTGGCTGGCCTCGGCTTCCAGGGTCTTCCTATTTCCGCTGCCGGTGAAACTGAACGCGTCCCACCGCAGACAATGTTTGTTTCCCGAATTGCAGGATTGCAAGAACAATCCGGTCGACCAGCGCGGCGATCGCTGCTTTTCATCGACTGGCCACGCCCGCCATTGGCACTGCTCCGCGCGCCGTCGCCCAGGTGCACGCAAAGTGAAAGGTTGGGAATGACGTGGATCCTAGCTCCTGCCGACGAATCGGCAAGGGTGCCATGCAATTCCTGCAACGGCGTCCTTTCGGACTCTCGGCCTTCTTTCGCGCTCCAGCAACGGCCTTCGAGAAAGCTGCATGGAATCTCTCGAAACCAATCGCGCCGCACGCCAGTGTGGCCTGATCTGCGCACAGCGTCCACTGAGCGTGCTACGTAGAGGTCGACTGCGGATGCCGCTGCTGCACCCGCGTCAACCAGATGCCGATGAACAGACGTCAGTCTGCTAAGGTCAGCTTATGCATGCTCGTGTGCAACACGGTTAGCGCGCTCTGTCACGATACCAAGTCACCAACCAGCGCGCAGGCCGGCCATGTCGCGTCTCAAAGCGGAATCCCGACCGCGGATACCGGCTTTTGGTCACATAATGTGACACATCCGATACTCGCACCATCTGAATGCTACCTCACAGCACGCCTTGTTCGTGGCTTTACTGCTCAATCTGCGTTGCATTCTTGCTCACCTTGGCAGGTATTCGCGACTCAACAGCGCGGCAGACGGGCAACACCCCGGCTCCTTAACCCGATAGGAAAATGGTGCTTGACTAGACTGGCAGAAATTTTCTCGCTGCGTTGCTTGCCAATCAACTGCGGCGACTGCTTGCCAGTGCTTGGGTACGCATGTTCGACTTCCACGGTCCTGGAATGGACAGCGGTACGTGGTCAATTCGTGCCCCCACGTGTTTCGCGCGCCTGTGGGATGCTTGCTGCAGGCAATGTCTACCAGTTGCCAAACCGGTGCAGCGCCTCTTGGAAGCCTCACTGCCCTCGCAATTTTGGCCGACGCTTTGCCCTGCCAGGTCCTCCCGATGGTCCAAGCCTGCACGCGCACCGATGTGCTGGCACTTGACTGCGCGGATCAAGGACAGTGACCGAAGGCGAGTTTGCAGAGGACACACTGCATCTTCGACGAAGTTCAAATAAGCTCAGTCCCACTCCACGGTTACATACCCGCATGTGGGAGTGGATGATTTCGGTTGTGGGCAAAGAGTGGGCTGTCGCCTCCAGTCACCTCGCAACCTGACACGGAAGGAGCGGCGAGCCGTGGAGCAAAGATGTCGTGCAGCTGACTGGCTTGGTCAAACATCGCGACACCCTGCCCCAGCAGCGACCCTGCCGCAATGACCCGTTGTCTGCTCGGACCTCCGGTCACGAGCACGGTGGCAAAGCGACAATGTCGGTGAGAAGAAAAGGCCCGGTCATTGCCGCTCGTCTGGCGCTGCACGCCACCGGAAGTGCAGTTCCAGCACATTCCTTATGGCTGGGCCGCTGTGCTGGGCCGCTGTACTTGGCCGAATATAAGCGGTCTGCGAACGTCTGATCCAGTTGGTTTCGCAATCGTCGCCTTGTAGCGACCTCGTTGCGAGGCTGCCTCGACCACTGAGATGCCATGGCGTGCCTCAGGAGCTTGTAGCGTCACACTCGTTTTGGCGAATACACGCGAAACTGCAAGCTTCACCAAGAGTACGCGTGGTGTGTCAGCATGTGGCGCTGCGTGTCGGACTCCCAGGCTCATGTGAGAGCCTCGTCCAGTCAATATCGAAACTGCTACCCTGTTGAAAGTACTCGCTGCACGTCAAGACTCAGGATGCATCCTGCGTTCAAGCTCGGACGCGGCGGAGCTTCTAGAACAGAAAGAGAAGCTTTTGCGTGCCCGCAACACCTGCACATCACACACAACCCCAGCCAGACTACTATCTAAAATCAATGAACCGATCCACGCGACTCGCTCTGCACCTACGTGTCCGCTCCTTCACTGCACGCCAACTGACACACTCGCGCTCCACCCGCGCAATGGCATCCAGCACATCCAACGCACCAAAAAGCCAAGCCCAGTCCGAGCCGCCAAACCCCCAGGAGCAGTCCCCAGACACCCAGCAGTCCCCAGACACCCAGCAGTCCTCCCCAGCCACCCAGCCACCCCTCCCCCTCCCCGAGCCTTCCTCCGCCGCAACCCAGATCAGCGTCAACGGCGAGGGCGTCAAGCTGGACCACCTGGGCCCGCTTGTCGTCAACAAGGACGGCTCGCTGTCGCGCATCGCGAACTGGGATAGTATGGCCGAGATCGAGAGGCAGAACACGCTGCGGATCTTGGGGAAGCGGAATCAGCTGCGGTTGGGGGGGCTGAGGGGGGAGGGCAAGGAGTCATAGTGGAGTTCTGGGGGCGGGATGCCAGCGGCGCTGCGGGGCGTGGTGGAGATGCTGGGTCCATGAGGCGCATTGTAAACGAGATCTGCTGTCTGAGGTGGGTTTGTGTGGGTGGGGGCCAGCGCCGCTGTGAGGAGCATTTCGAGGCTGCCTCTTGCATGCGAAGAGAGGAATCAATAGCGTTTCCATTCCTTTCCGGTTTACCTGGCCGTGATGCGAAAGCGGACTGTCTGCGCCACGGGGGGGTTCGTCAACACCTTCTCTCCCGCAGCGCCGATCCTGTGCATCTCGCCCCGGCGCTGCTTCGTGGCTCGATCACCTACGGGTTGGTTGGGGTGTGGCATGAAGTCCCAGCACTTGCTTCCAACGGGGACCACGAAGTTGGTGACGACGTGCCGCAGCATACGTGGTGAACGATAGACTCACAGACTGCATACATCGCACCTGCGGAAACCCCGCCAAAGATTCCTTGTCATTTCACACCCATCGCTCGACCGCCTCGACACTCCACCCATCATCTCCCTGCCCCCCACCCCGTCTCCAAACCACCACAACCTCATCCCCCCTCTCCCCCGTCCCCGCACCGCCCCCCACGATCTGCCTTACCGCCCGCAACCCCCCCGCCCAGCAGCTCCAAACCGGGGCTCAGCCACAGTCCGCACGCTCACGCCGGCGAACCCTTGGGCGCGCACGAGGGCCGCGACGGCGCAGTGCAGTCGGCGCGACAGCGCGGCCCGCGTGTAAACCTCGGGGGTTTCACGTATATGGCCCGCAGTCGGGGGCGGCGTATTCGTGTGCTGAGCTGCGTATACGGCGTCGGGCGGATTTGCGATGGCGGTATGTGTGTGCTATGGCAGTAGCCGGTGTGGTTTGTAATCAGGCGCCGGGCGTGTGTCGCTGGCTAGAGGCGTGGATTAGTGTGTGTTTCGGGGGGGGCTCGTGGAAGTGCCGGTGTGAGAAGGACCGGTGGGTGCTGTCTAGCTGGAGGTGGTATTGTGAGGTAGCACTCGCTGTGATTATTCGATAGGGTGGTTTCAGGTACAGAGGCGTGTTGTGTGTGGTGATGGTCAGTGTGTGGCAGTGATGATGGAGCTGCACTTGACGGGGATGTTGCTGGTTTGATGCGGACAAATCTATACACTGAGGACTGTTGCTCAGCTCATCGGATTCTGGGAGTAGCAGTTGGTGGATACATGGAGCCTAGGAGGACTCTAGGTGCGCTTTACTGCCCTGTATGGTGGTTTGTGGCATGGTCTTTGGTAGTTCGGATATCAAAGCCAGTGTAGGTTTATCGGTGCTCTTTCCATGTCTGACTCAAGACCGGTGCCGTTTGACTGCTGGTCACAGAGCCCTGGAAACGGCGCGTGGAACTAATCATTGACCATGAGGATATACTGTTGATATTGTTTCCGTCTGTCGTAATGCTTGAGCTTGTGAAAATAACTGCAAAGGTTGTCGATGAGCAGATCATCCTGCTTTTATGTTGAGAACGACTTGACAATACAGTTGTCGTCAGGCATTTTCACGCGTCACTGGCATCTCGTTGGCTTTGCTTGCGGGCATCTTCTTGGGAAGATGTCCATTTACAACGTGGGACTAGAACCAGAGAAAATCATTCTCGAGTCTCGCGGGGATGGATTGTGTCCCTGTAGTAGTATCTCCAAGCGAGAATATCAATGCATATATCCTGCTGTTTGCAGGAATAATTAATGCATACCCTTCGCGTCAGTGTCATCTGGTCCAGTCTTGAGCGGTAGCAACGTGACAACATCTGCACTTTATGCTAAGCCAACCATTCCATCATCAGCAATGCGTCCGACCTTACAACTACCCAACTCTGTCCATCCGATCGTGCGTGTTAGTCAAGACAGGTAATAAATCTTCGAAAAAGAACTGCATCGATACATTGGCGAGACAACCACTCCGTTCCTCGCAGCGTTCAGCACGTCACTCCGCGGGTACAGCGAGGAAAGCGTGAGTGGTTGAGTGCACTTCTACACGAGAATCGGGGCTGCGCTGTGTGCGACGCGGTACAAAGTCATGGGTGTGTTGTTCTTGGTGCTGGATCGGGGTGTAGAGTATGTCATGAGATGTGGAGTGGAGCTATCCACCCACTACCCCTCCCGTGAAATATTTCCTTCACCTCCTGAGACCCGCCCCACGCCTTGGATAGACACCACTACGCGGGTTATCTCTCTTCCTTCCACCTCCTAATTTATTAATAGAATATATATATTGTAATTTTCCACCTCTCCATCAAAGCAAGGTTCGATGGTGTAGTTGGTTATCACGTCAGTCTAACATTCACCGGTTAGGTCCACTGAAGGTCTCCAGTTCAAGTCTGGGTCGAATCATCTTTTTGCCTTGTCACATCGATCGGGGTGGTTTTTTTGGGGGTGTGTTGATGGATGTGCGAGATGAGCACGGAGAGAGAAGTGTGATATGATTGCGGGGTTATATTTTTGTGCTGTGATATTGGATGTGTGTGACACTACTGACCGACTTTACCGGTCAACTGGGATATCATTTTATGTTTTGGTGTTGACTATGTGTGACACTACTGACTCTACCGATCAACTGGGAAATCATGTTTGTGTTTTGATGTTGAATATGTGTGACACTACTGACTTTACCAGCCAACTGGGATATCATGTTTTTGTTTATGTGTATGACAGTACTGACTCTTACTGCTGGATGTCATATCTCGATACTGTACTCAGCTCTTGTCTCAATGTTAATTGGTCGACAGGTGCTGCTCTTGCAGCGGGTACTTGGATATTCCTGGCTGCTACGTGCCGCGTGCTGCTCGCTCAACATGTGTCGTTGTGCGTTACTCACCCAGGGTCACGCCGTCCAGGATAGTCTCGACAAGGGGAATGTGCTCGGCCAGGCGGTTCGGGTCGCGCATGATGGCCAGCACGTCCTCCTTGCGGCCCGCCAGCTTGCGGCGCACGTCCTCGTACTTGTCCTCGCGCGCGGTGTACTCGCGGATGACGTGGCCCGTGGCGAACTCGACGAAGACGCGCGTGTCGCGGATGCGGAAGACGACGTCGTCCAGGCGCAGGAAGAAGCGCAGCAGCAGCAGCAGGCGCGCGGGCATGACGCGGATCTTGCACGACAGCATGGCGATGCCGTTGTCGGCCAGCTCGTCCTCGTACAGCACGACGTCGTCGAAGAAGTCGATGGGGTCCGGGCGGCGCAGCAGGGCGAGCGGGATGGGCGTGGTGGTGGGCTGCAGGGC
This sequence comes from Boeremia lycopersici, assembly GCA_022609225.1. Classification (NCBI taxonomy): domain Eukaryota; kingdom Fungi; phylum Ascomycota; class Dothideomycetes; order Pleosporales; family Didymellaceae; genus Boeremia; species Boeremia lycopersici. The sequence continues at coordinate 237,740 of JAGKPY010000029.1, forward strand.
GGGGGCGGCGGGCACGGAGCCGCGGTAGTCGGTGCTGTAGGACCAGTCAAAGGGCTTGACGACGTCCTTGATGTCCTCGAACTGCTTCTGGCGGTTCTGCTGCCAGGCGGCCGAGTGGGCGACCTGCAGCATGTGGGCGCCCGTCTTGTCGACGCGGTCCAGGGCGTCGAAGGCGTTGAACTCGATGGCCCAGCCCGAGGCGGGGTGCTCGATGCGCGCCAGGTTGTCGCCGAAGATCATCTCGGGCGGGGTGATGCCCAGGGCGCGCGTCATGGCGTCGATGGGGCCGGCCTTGAGGATGGGCAGCTTGCGCGTGGTGATGCGGAAGCCGGCCTTGGTCATGGACGTGGCGGCGACGCCGGGCGCCACCGTGTCGACGGGCGCGCCGTTGGAGGCCATGGAGGTGGGCAGTCTGCAGTGCGAGCCGCTGGGTGTGCGGGTCGGCGGGGGAGCGGATCGGCGCACACATTGCCCCAGCAACGCGCCCGCACCGAACCTGTTTGTTGCGCCCTGGCTAGCCGCCGCACGCACCCCCCAGCCTCCCGTCGTCCCATCACCACCGCCCGACCACCACCGACTCGTCGCACCCGCCGCATCCCGCCGCATCCCTCTGCGCACCACCAGTCTGCGCCCGACGCTCGTTGCGCCGATACTGGACGTCGCGATACCGCCGCGACTGACCCGACTGACCCGCGACTGACCCGCGACTGACCCGCGACTGACCCGACTGACCCATCGACCCGCCAACCCGCCATGGCCGAAGTGTCGCACCTCGAGGCCGCCTTTGAGCGCATCACCGTCAACGACGAGAACGGCGACGAGCAGGCCTACCCCAAGCCCAAGGCGCCCGTCGCGTCGCTGGCCCTGGCCACGTCCGCCTCGGGCGCCAACCGCATGAAGCTGCCGCTGCAGAAGCTCGCCGCCGCCAACGCCAGCAAGCTCAACCCAACCATCAAGCCCGTCGCCGCCCCGCCCGCGCGCCCCGACGGCCACCGCCGCACCCTCACCGACACCGCCCTGTACACCCCGCCGCAGCCGCCGCCCGCCGCCCCCAAGCAGTGGCACCTCGGCATGTTCGAGATCGGCAAGCCGCTGGGCAAGGGCAAGTTCGGCCGCGTCTACCTGGCCAAGGAGCGCACCTCGGGCTTCGTGTGCGCCCTCAAGGTCCTGCACAAGTCGGAGATCCAGCAGGGCAAGGTCGAGAAGCAGGTGCGCCGCGAAATCGAAATCCAGTCGCACCTCGCCCACCCCAACGTCCTGCGCCTGTTCGGCCACTTCCACGACGCCAAGCGCATCTTCCTGATCCTCGAGTTCGCCGGCAAGGGCGAGCTGTACAAGCACCTGCGCCGCGAGCAGCGCTTCCCGGAGCCCAAGGCCGCGCAGTACGTTGCGCAGATGGCCTCGGCGCTCAAGTACCTGCACAAGAAGCACGTCATGCACCGCGACATCAAGCCCGAGAACATCCTGGTCGGCGTGCACGGCGAGATCAAAATCTCGGATTTCGGCTGGAGCGTCCACGCCCCCAACAACCGCCGCAACACCATGTGCGGCACCCTCGACTACCTGCCGCCCGAGATGCTGCGCGGCGCCTCCAAGGACAACTACTACACCGAGAAAGTCGACCTGTGGAGCCTGGGCGTGCTGACGTACGAGTTCCTCGTCGGCGAGGCGCCGTTCGAGGACACGCAGGTCATGACGCAGCGCAAGATTGTGCGCTGCGAGTACACGGTGCCCGGGTTTGTGAGCGCCGAGGCCAAGGACCTGATCAAGCGGGTGAGTCTTTATATACACATGGCATACATGTGCTCTTCCTGATGTCGTACTAACTAACCCCCCAGCTCCTCGTCCTCGACCCCGAGAAGCGCATCGCCCTCGAAGACGTCGAGCGCCACCCCTGGATCATCAAGCACTGCAAGGGCTCTGCGCGCGCCTACGAGCGCACCTCGGACAAGTTCCGGAAGAGTACGGAGTAGGGCACGAGTAGGGCTCCGAGTAGGAGTGAGAGACGACACAGGAGATTACCTGGTCACTTCTGTCTCTGTGGATAGCACCATTTACGACGGCGTTTGGGATTTAGCGCATTGGCTGGCGTTTGGAGTGGGTTTCTTGTAGCGTTTGTGTGTGCGGTGCCGGATGGCAGTGCGTCGAGCGAGGAGAGCGGGGGTCAGTGGTGGCTCGGTTTGGCAGTGTTGACATTCTTACGGCTTCTCGTTTGATATTGAGAGCGGGTCTTGGTTGAAATGCACATATCTTCCCTTCCAATACCCCTCTACTCCTCTAACCCTTCTCCTTTCTCCCTTCTAACCTCCAAGCCTACCTACCCCCCAACCCCCCCCCTCCCCCGGCGTCCCCGGCGTCCCAGGCCTACTCCGCTCGCCCCCCAAAAACGCCACATTCTCGCGCACCGCCACATACTCGCTATCCGCGTACCCCAGCGCGCGCACAATCTGCGTCGAGTGCAGCCCGCGGATGCGGCGGATCTCCGAGGCCGAGTAGTTGACTACCGCGCGGCCGATTTCTACGGGCGGTTGGGACGGGTCGAAGAGCGGGTTGTGGGCTGGGGAGGGGGATTGGGAGGGGGTGTGGGACTGGGCGAGGGCGTGGGCGGGGTGGCGCAGGGGGATGGGGGCGTGGGTGTGGGTGGAGTGAGTGGGCGGGGCGAGTGGTGTGGGGGGTGCGGCGGCGCGCTTCACGACCACCAGCCGCACGGCTTCCTGCTGCGCAAAGTGCCCGTCCACGTCCACGATGCCCACGGCCAGCAGCCCCGCCTTGTCCTGCAGCGCCCGGAACGCCCCGCCGTCAATGTACACCGTGCCGTGCGGCGCCAGCCCGTGCAGGATCCAGAAGTACCGGTCGCGGATCGGGTGCGCGATGGGCAGGAAGCGCGTGTGGAGCGGGACGGGGCTGTCGGGCGGGAGGGCGGCGGGAGACGCGGACACGTCGGCGTCGTCAAGGGACGCCGAGTTGCGCGACGAGGCGCGGGCGCGGCGCGCGGCCTCGGCGTGGCGGATGATGGCGGAGATGTTGCCCGGCTTGGAGCTCTTGGTGATGACGGTGGTGACGCCGGCGCTGGTGGCCAGGCGCGCGGCGACGATCTTGGTGCTCATGCCGCCGGTGCCCAGGGCGGAGCCGGCCGAGTTGACGTCGGCGGTGAGGTCGGCGATGTCGTCGACGACTTGGATGGCGTGGGCGTCGGGGTTGGTGCGCGGGTTCTTGTCGTACAGGCAGTCGACGTCGGTCATCAGGAAGAGGTAGTCGGCCTGCACCATGCCGGCGGTGATGGCGCTCAGGGTGTCGTTGTCGCCGAACTTGATTTCCGTGACGGCGAGGGTGTCGTTCTCGTTCACAACGGGGATGACGCCCATGCTCAGCAGCTCAATGAAGGTGTTCTGCGCGTTCTGGTACTGCGTGCGGTCGGCGATGTCGTTGCGCGTCAGCAGCACCTGCGCAATCTGCTGGCCCAGATTGCCAAACAGCTGGTCCCACAGCGCCAGCAGCTTGCACTGTCCTATGGCCGCCAGTGCCTGGACCTTGGGGAGGTGCTTGGGGCGGCGCGGGAGGTTCATCTGGCGCAGCCCCACGCCGATGGCGCCGGACGAGACGATGACGACGCGGTGGCCGTCGGCGTGGAGCTTGCATGCTGTCTCGACGATGAGGGAGAGGATCGACAGGAGCGGCTGGTGCGTCTTCTCGTCGACTATCGAGCTTGTGCCTGCGCGTGTTGGTCAGTCGGTCCTGTGTGCATCGCGGGGACGGTACTGGGAATTACCGAGTTTTATCACCACCGTCAGCTGCCCGGGCATCTTCTTCATGTGCACCGCCATGGCTCAGGGAGTCTCTGTGGGAGCAAAGACAGGGAGACCGGGGATATAAGCCCTCATTGACAACCCCAAGGCCGTGTCGAGCATGACTGCAACACTCCGAGCTCCGGCACTGCGTCAACACGGCCTCCTCGCGCTCCCATTGGCTCCCGCACACGCTAGGGCGACCCTCCTCGCGACTTTTGCGACGGCACCGCAGCGCGCCCTAGCTGTCAGTCCCTCCGCATCTCGCGACAACCGCCGCCGCCCATGTCGAAGCCCGAAACCCCCGATGGCGCCCACCCCGCCGCCATCGCCGCCCCCGGCCCCGCGCCGCCCAAGGTCGACCCCGTCTTCTACACCTGGAGCAACACCTTCTCCATCCTGCTGGGGCGCATGACGGGCGCGCGCGACGAGGGCCTCGAGCGCGCGTACTTCACCGAGCTCGACGCCACCAAGGCCGAGTCCATCTGCAAGCGCTGCGACACCACCAAGGAGTACCTGCTGCAGTACTCGCCCATCGTGCGCTTCCTGTCCGACGAGGTGTACAAGCTGGGCGGCGACCTGACCAAAGACAACATCCTGTGCCGCATGTGCTCCAGCGAGCAGTCGGGCGGCTTCAGCCTCGACCACGGCATCCTGCTGTGCGCCAACAAGTTCCGCAACCGCGGCCACCAGGAGGACACCATGGCGCATGAGATGGTGCACGCCTGGGACCACCTGAAGTGGAAGGTCGAGCCGACGAATATGCGCCACCACGCGTGTCTGGAGGTGAGCCGCGTTGGATACTGGGGAGTCGTGTGTGCTAACACGGCCAGATTCGCGCGTCGACGCTGTCGGGCGAGTGCCGCTTCACCCGCGAGTTCTTCACGCGCAACCAGTGGAGCATCACCGAGCAGCTGCAGGCCTGTGTGCGGCGGCGCGCGGAGCTGTCGCTGCTGCAGCGGCCGCAGATCAAGGACGAGGCGCATGCGAAGAAGGTGGTGAACGAGGTGTGGGAGAGCTGTTTCCATGACACACGGCCGTTTGATGAGATCTACCGGTGATTGGAGTGGATTGTTGTATGTGAGGAGAGGAGGGTAATGTGTATGATAGTGTACAGGGCGGCACATGCATAGCGACGGCGTTATGGAATTACTTTCGCATCTCGACTCTGCACACATCTACTCACTCTCGCTGTCCGCTCCCATCACCTACTCACTCACTGTCCTGCTCCCGTCGCTGGCTCCCCAACACCGTCGCCGCGCCATCAACCCTCCACTCGTCGTCCTCCCACGGGAACCGAATAACCACCTTCGTCTCAAGCTGCCTGTTGAACCTCCTGTACCCCTCCGGCGCCTCCTCGATGCCAATGACACTGCTCGTGACACACCCCGGCTTCGCCCTGCCGCTCTTCACAAGCTCCACCAGCTGCGGCGCCAGTGCCTGGGGGTTCACAACCCCCGCCCTGACCGTCAGGCCCTTGGACCAGAACTCGCTCATCGGGAAGTCGAGCGTGGGCGGGATGTGGCCCGCGTCAGGGCGCCCAGGGGCTTGGTCCTGCTGAAGTAAGACGAACGATCGCGGCTTCAGAGAAGAGGAGCTTCGGTCTGGGCACGTTGTCGACCGAGACATGGCCTGTCTTGCCCTTCCAAACCACGGCGCGCATCGTGCGTGCCGAGACGTTGTCAGACTGGCCGTTGATTAGGGTAGACATGGTGTTTGGCGATGAAGTGCTGTTTGTGCTGTTAAAGCTCCTTTATTGGGGGTATGATACCAGTCTTATACTGCGACGGACGGGGTTCTATCCAGTGCTCACATAACAGACCGCGCACCTCTTTTGGAAACAGTATCGGAGATGTCTCTCGAATTGATCACCAGATTATCAAGTTTGATCAGACTTCGTCAACTATTCTCGGTGCTGAGGAGTAGCTCTAGTATGGGGCATCGTCATCAATTGATGACCACCCTGATTCTCAGCAGTGTGGCCACATGAGGCGGTCTTTGAGATATCTTCCTGACCAGAGCGCACACTGACTACATCTGTTTTGCCTAAAGCAGGAATGCAAGCTTCCATTTCGTTCTTGGCATAAGCTACAAGGAAGGAAGCTATCTTAGTAAGGTTTTCTGATGCGGTAGATTGGCTGACATTGTGCAAACCCAATCGTTCGCAGATTGATCCGGCTGATGTGAGGTCATCCACGTGCGCGAGGATGAGTTATTGGTAGGCCTGATCAAGTTCTTCCCACGCGAAAGCTCATGCCATTTGCTGTTTGTGGTATTATTCCATGCTCGAAAGATGGGTAGGATCAGGTGCTCGAATTTTCCAAATGTAGCTCTCTAGAAGGTGTCGGCTGTTGGTAGCTGAGGTTGGCGACAGTCTACCGCTGGTTCTTCTCGACAGTGCTGATTCTGGGTACTAATTGGCGGACTTCCTCGTAATCTTGCTCGTTGGGGGTCAAGCCGAAGCGTTGCTCGATCTCATCGGATATGAGGAGGCCGAAACCTGCGTATGCCATGATGCCGACGCCCATGTACATCCTGGTCCTCGGCGCGAGACCTTTGTACCACCTTCACAGGCATTAGTCACAGGAAGACGACGAATAAATGAAGATGACATACTGCCAGACGCCCATAGCTGATGCTGAGTGCTCGAGGCCAACCGATGTATGGCAGGCTTTCTGTGATGGCCCACAATTTTGATCTCGAATCTCGACAGGTATGACAAATATCCAGACAGAATACTCAATGGCGTACTTTGGGGTTGTCAAAAGTGAAGAAGTTCAGAAAGATGACGTGAGGGAAACGGAAATCGCGCCTGTCCTGCCAAGGTGACAGCTGCCGCCTCGGTGCTGCAACAATGCTCAACCACAGGTCACGCAGCGTGTACGCCGTCGCCGAAGTGCCAACAAGTCGAGACAGTCCAGGTTCAGCAATCACTACGCGGGGAATGTCACCGTAGCTGACAGCCTCTCCGCCCATAACTCCGCATCACCTCCGAAGCTCCACAGCGGTGGACAGATGTGGTCGCAAGACCTGCCTGCAACCTGAGGCCAACAACCACACATTGGCGACCTCCAGTTCTCACTATGCCCGGCTTTCGCCGCTGGGGCAAGTCGAAATTCGAGAAGAACCCCGAATCGTCGTTCAAGCTCCTTGCCGCCGTCTTGGTCATTACCTTGTATCTCCTGATCAAGGAGTTCTCGAACCCAACAATTCGGACACGCGACGTGCCCACATATGGCGCGCAGATACAACACACGGCATGGAACGGCACGGGCAAGGCGCAGGAGACGAGAGCGGGCAAAGTGCGCAGTGCGATGAAGTACACATACTGGAAATACAGAGAGAGCGCGTGGGGCGCAGACGACATATTGCCTGTGTCAGGAGGCAACTCAAGCACTAGAAATGGTTGGGGCGCATTCATCGTGGACTCTGCAAGTACATTGGCGCTCATGGAGCTTTGGGATGAGCTTGCGCATTCGGTGGAGCACATCCTCGGCATCGACTTTACGCATACAGAGGATTTGGTGGATCCATTCGAGACTACCATTCGGTATCTCGGCGGCCTGCTATCGATTGTGGAACTGTACGACGTTGGCAAGATCCCGGAGGATGTCCTGCACGGCGAAGCGCGCGATCTGATACTCGAGCATGCTGTTACTCTGGCCGAGAAGCTTGGCCCCGCATACGACACACCTACAGGCATGCCATGGCCGCGTGTGGACTTCAAGACATCACGAGGCGTTGCAGACCCGCCGTCCGTTCACGCCGAGCACCCCGACAAGCCACAGTATGCGCATCCTGCAATTGGGCCTGCGCGAACAGGGTCCTCGATCCTCGAGAACCGCGTCCTGACGAGGCTGACCGGTGACCCAATCTATGCAAAGAACTCAACGCTTGCATGGGCCCCTCTGGTATGGTCAAAGTGGTCGACCCCATGGAAGGGAATAATTGACGCACCCATCGACATCACGACCGGTGCACCAGTCGGTCGCGACAGGCACTGGGACGGCGGTCACGACTCATACTATGAATATCTCCTCAAGATCACGCTTCTTGCGCCGCCGTCTGAGCCTCACGTTGGCAAATACAAGGCACGCTTTTTGGAATCTGCCTACTCATTGCGGAGGCGCCTCGGCACACGGTCTGCATCCGCCCCTGGTCATGCTATGCAGCACCTATTTATAGGAAAGCAGGACGGCAAACAGTACCACAATGAGCAAGGCCATCTTGCCTGCTTTGCGCCCGGCACCATCCTCCTTGGTTCTAAATACTATAACCAGCCGTACCTCAAGACATTCGCGCTTGCTCTGTTAGAGGGATGCCGTCATACATATACATCCACTCCGTCTAAGATTGGCCCCGAGAATTGGTCGTGGACACCAAAGTTCAGCTACGACGAACCGCTCCACTCACCTGACACAAGTCGTGCTAAGAAAGAGTGGTCAGAAAGCGGCTTCTGGAGTACCAGTCCGCAGTACAAGGGCCGGCCAGAGTATGTCGAGTCGTTGTTCTACGCCTGGCGCATCACCGGTGAGCCGCGGTTCCGCGACTGGGCGTGGGAGGCCTTCTCGGCTATGGAGACACACTGCAAAGCACCGTACGGGTATGCGCAGCTTGCAGACGTTTACAGAGTACAGCCTGCAGAGTGGCCCGGCGCGGGCGAGTCAAGATGGATCGATATGCAGGAGAGCTTCTGGGCAGCCGAGACGCTCAAGTACCTCTGGCTGACATTCACGGACGTCGAAACCGCCAGTCTCGATAACTGGGTCTTCAGCACCGAGGGACATGTGTTTAGAATGATTAGATGAGCCGGACACCAATACGACTCGAATACGAAGATGCTTGCCAACGTGTGGGTGGTGTAAAGTCCAAGCGAAGATGTGTTGACTGCTAGCGTAGTAACACAAGACATGTCTCGGGCTATATATATGCCGCAAACCCTCAGCCTTCATATCAGCTGTTCAACAGCATCAACCAACGGCGTTGTGGCGGAGTGGTTATCGCGCAAGACTAGAAATCTTGTTCCTTCGGGAGCGTAGGTTCGAATCCTGCCAACGTCGTCTTTTTGCGGTTTCAGAGCGTCTGAGCGAGTCTTGAGTCTCACAGGAGGCCCGCAATGTTTTTGACAGGACTGCCAAGGACCGAGCTGCCGAGGCCGTCGCGCTGTAATCCTCGAGATCAAGCTGCAGCATGTCACACTCCAATCACCCAACATGCCGCCTCGTCCGTTTCCGTTCCCAATGCGTATCGGCAATGACCTTTGCCATATCCCACGTATAAGGATGTTGATCACAGGGAAGGATGGCAGTGGAGGCAAGCCACGGCTTGATGCTTTCCTATCCAAGATCTTGACGCACCCCGAACGTACTTACTTCCATGACCGCTTTGGGAGACACGACCATGACCTGGATTTTGCTGCACAGTTTCTGGCGGGCAGGTTTGTGCCGAGGATCTACGCCTCTTGTAGACTACCTAACGATGTGCCAGATTTGCAGCAAAAGAAGCGTGTCGAAAAGCCTGTGATCATTTAGACAAGGACACGAGGGGCTTCAAGCATATCATGATTCTCCCAGTCACTGGACTTGATCGTACGGAGCATCAGAGTAGGAGACCAGAGGCGCTTGTCCTTTGGGAAGCCCTGAAAGATCCCGAGAAGTCAACAGCTGCGCAAGAATCCTTCGATGTACAGACCCTCGAAGGACAGTTATGCGAGATTAGCATCAGCCACGACGGCGACTATGCAAGCGCCGTCGCACTTGTGCCCGGGATGAAGCAGAGCCAGTTACTCTCACAGACATGTCAGAAGAAGTCCCAATGATAAGATGTCAGGCCACTTCACTGCCTTGAAAGATAGCGGTGGGCAAGAGTCAGCTGCGCAAATGCTCAGACGCTTAGTCCTGTTCAAGCATTGAAACAGCGTGGGCGCGATATCCATGTACTTGACATGGCACAGCGGGAACGCAGATCACGCCCTTCAGGTTCGGTATTTACCTTTAAGGGTGGAGATCGGCTCAGGACAGCCTCGCCGATGATGGATTAGGTATAAACAAGCGAACTGGACCACGTTGTCCTGCGGCCCGAATTACGGGTTCAAGCGTTGACTGAAGCAATAATGGGCGTCACGAATGTTCAGCCTCGTCTGGCTCTTGTAACTCAAGTGACCACCGCGCCTTCGGATACCGGCACAGAATCGACCATTCAAACGCATCTGCATACGCCAGAAATGCTTGTTCTATCGACACGACACTTGCGCCAGCTCTAAGACCCAGATGTTCGAAATCAACGTACACCTCCTAGTCATACCTCAGCTGCGCTCGCTTAACCCTGCGAGTGAACGCTAAGCCCCTGCGCCTCTGCCTCCACACCGTACCAAACCGTGCTAAGCACATACTTGGCACATCACGCATTGCCTGTTGTGGTTACCGCTTGGTGCCACGACAGCCCAAATTGTCTAAACGCGCGAACAATACGAAGTATGGATCGATCTGCGGCCAATTTCGCCTACAGCCTCGTCTTACTGGATCCAAAGTACCACGTTCACCCGTTTGTGACAACCGCAGTCCCTGACCGGTATTTCCTGGACGGATGTAGTCGGCAGTGATTTGCGGCCTGAGGCTCACGGACGAAACGTTATGAAGGCTCCAGAGCTGATCTTGGAATCATCTCGTGCGCCGTTGATTCAATCCATCTCTCCAGCGCGAACCACCCTTCGACAGTGAAGCTACAGTCATGTACGCAAAAGCCTTGGTCGCGTCGGCGCTCTTGTCGGGCAGCCTTGCTTCAATCGTCACGCCATCGGCCTCTGCCGCAGACCCTACCATTACTCCGGGCCCGAACGTTGAGCTTCTGAGGAAGCAGAACGATGCCCGTTTTATGGGATGGGTGTCCATCTCTGGTGCTTGGACATCTCAGCAATGCGAAGTAGGCGCTAGTCTTTATCAGAGCGGAGGTCACTGGCGATGCTGCGCGACTACAGCTGCTGGCTGCGAGATCCCGGAAGCCTGTGTCAACGGCAACTTGATCTTTGATGGTGCTCTGCTGGGGAGCAGTACATCTCTGACCTTTCCTTGGTAAGTATCTAGCTGATGTCAAGTATTAACACTGACGATTGCAGCACCTCCGTCTACGATGATCCAACAGATCGCTCATTCACCGTCTGCAACACGGCTTTCTTGTATGAGAACGAGCAGGACTCCAGTCCCCAGACGAACGTAAACTGCGGAGTCCGCAGCGTCAACTGGTCGTACTGGCGGGTCCAGCCCGAAGCCGCAAAGACCACAGCGAGTCAGTCTCCAGCACCCAAACCTCTCGCACTCACTGACAGTCCAGTCCCCTCCAACACCCGCTCCAGCACAGTCCCCACCATCACCGACATCAACGACCCCACCGCCGCAGACCCAACCCTCGTCCCCGCCACCCCTGCGAAGAAATCCTCCAGCAAAGCCTGGATCGCCGGCGCCGTCGTCGGGCCCCTGCTCGGCCTCGCCCTCATCGGCGGCCTGATCTGGTTCTTCCTGCGGCGCAAGAAGACCGCCGCGGCCGCAGCCCCTCCCGCCGCACCCGCACCCCCCGCCGCCGCCGCACCCCCGCAGTACTACCCCCCGCCGATGCAGCAAACCGCGGCCGCCGCGCCCTTTGGCGTCGCCGACGGCAAGCAGTGGGCGCCGCAGTCGCCGGTCAGCTCCGTGCCCAGCCCGGGTCCGTACGGCGCGCAGTATCCGCAGCAGGGCGGGCACGCGGGCCCCGGCCAGGACTTTGTGCAGCCCGTGTATAACGCGCCCAGCCCTAGTATGAGTCCGCCGCCGCTGCAGCAGGGCGCGTATGCACCGCAGCAGCCACAGCAGCCGCAGCAGCCGCAGCAGCACGCGTTCGAGGCCCGCCCGTTCTCGACCGAGTTGGATGCTAGTCCGCCCGTGGCGCCGAAGGGGCAGTAGGTGGATGTGGGGGGGGGGGGGGGGGGAGTAGCATAAGTGGGGGGATGTTGTGTGAGTGCATGTTGTGCGCGAGAGAGGAAAGGTTGCTGGATAGACTACTGTAGCGGCGATACCCATCCACCACCCCCCAATGAATCAACGATTATATCAACGATTATACCTCTTCTACGTCGCTGACGTGCTCTTGTGCATTGCCCGCCCTCGACGTCTCTTGTGCCCCTCCCCCACCTCCATCGCCGTCCATGTCTCCGCTTCCCATGCTGCGCTGGCTGTCTTTCTACACTTGTGCTTAACTACGCAGGGCATGCATGGTCTGCAGAGGGGGTACGGGACGCGCGCACGCGGGCCACGGACGCGATGGGCGGGTTACGGACGCGATGGGGCGGGTCACGGACGTGTTGGAGAGTCACCTAGCAGCGCGCGTGTGAAGATGAAGAGTCGTATTCCTCTACAGACGGCCCAAGGTATCATCAAAGCGGCGCCCCAACGCCGCGCAAATGCAGATCCGGACTTGAGCACACACGGACGGAAAAGAGAATGTGGTGCACGCTCCTCGTACACATACACACATGTACAACACACACACGTACATCCAAACGCCTAATCGTGCTTCGCGCCCCCGCCACTCCCGCCCAGCAGCCCATCGCGCTCGCCGAGCTGAAAATAGCCCTGCGCGCCCCTCCTGCGCGCGCGCTTCGCTGCGAGCAAGGCGGCGAGCAGTGCGACGATGGCGCCGAGCACGGTCAGCACGGGGTGGTGCCATGCGAAGCGGTTGGCGGCGCGGAAGACGCGGGCGACGCGGCCGGCGGTGGATTTCGGCGCGATGCGCGGCGGGTTGTGCGTCACTTTTGCGAGTGTCTCGAGGATCGAGGTGCGCGAGGGCCGGATCGGTTCGCCCGAGATGGTGGAGTCCCAGAAGCGGCGGTTCTGTGCGGTGTTAGTGGGTGCGGTGGGGGAGGATTGGGGGGCGTACGTCTTCGTCGTTGATGACGACGCGCTCGCCGTCTTTGACGTCGACGCCGTATGTCGTCTTGACCCAGCGCTCCCAGAAGGCGCCGTCGACCCAGGCGAAGCCGACGCGTGGCCGCTCAATCTCGTCCATGTTGATGCGGATGCCCTTTGCGTCGCGCAGGGCGCGGTCGTCGTTCTTGTCCTCGGCCTCTTCGATGCGCAGGTGCTTTGCGTCGCGCAGCTCCTGGCGCTCGAGCTGGAAGAGGGCGTCCTGCTTGTCGATCCACTCGATGGCGGCGCTCTTCATTTCGCGCTTGGAGAGGATAAATTCGTCGGAGCGGGCGCGGCTGAGGATGCCGAGGACGACAATCTTGCCGTCCATGATGTCTTTGGCGTTGGAGGAGGTGAGTTCGGGGACGAGCGGGAGCCAGACAGACTTCATCCAGGTAAGGACTTGGCGGGTGTCGCGCATCTCCTTGGGGGTGATGGGCGGGTAGTAGGTGGGCTTGCCGTCGCGGGAGACCATGAGGCGCGGCCAGGTGGAGACGTTGAAGCGGTCGGACATGGCCTTGTCGTTGGTCTTGACGATCTTGGCCTTGCCGACCAGGCTGAGGGTCAGGCGCTCGAGGGCTGCAAAGTCCTCGGACGTGGTGGCCTGGTCGTAGAAGTAGACAAAGATGACTTCCTCTTTCTGTTCGAGGGCCTTGAAGGCTGCAGCATCGACCTCCTCAACGCCAGCACCGACGGCGGAGGCCTTGTTGGCGTAGTCGAGGAGGTCGCCCAGGCCGCGGAGGCCCTCGTACTCGATGCGCTCGCCGCCGCGGAAGAAGAGCATTGTGGGGTAGCCCTTGACCTTTGCGTCCTTGCACAGCCTCTTCTCGACGTCGCAGTTGACCTCGCCGACGTTCAGCTTGCCCTTGACCTGGCGGGCCATGTTGTCCCAGTTTGGCTTGAGAGCCTGGCAGTGGTGGCACCAGGGCGCATAGAACTTGACGAACCAGGGATCGAGGGTGTTGGTGACGACCGACTGGAACTTCTCGGCGGTGAGGACCTCGGAGACGCCGTTCGGGTTGAAGGTGGACACGGCCTTTGCAGGCGCGGCCTTTTCGGGGGTCGGGGTGGGGGCAGCTGCCTTGGTGGGCTCGTTCTTGAGGCTCTCGAGCTTGGAGCTGGCGGCCTCCTTGTCCTTGGCCTCCTCCTGCACCTTCTCCTTGACCACGTCCTCGGTGTCGGGGCCGGCCTCGACGGCCTTGTCGCCGGGCTTCGGGAGCCTGGGGCCGCCCTCCTTGCGCGAGCCGGGGCGGATGGTCTCGAGCAGCTGCTCGACCCAGTCGCTCATCTCCTTCATGTTCTTGGAACCCTTCTGGCGCTGGGTCTCGAGGCCGTCGCGGAAGTAGATGATCGAGGGGTAGCTCGTGACGGTGTGGGCATTGCACAGGTCGGCCGAGGCGATGCAGTCGACCTTGGCGAAGTTGAAGTCGTAGAAGCGCTTGAACGAGTTGAGCGAGTCGGCGGCGGGCTCGCGCTTGGCGTCGATGGGCTTGGAGGTGTAGTAGAACTCGTAGGTGGTCTGGTAGGTGGGCGCAAAGTGCTTGCAGTGCGGGCACGAGGGCGAGAAGAACTCGACGATCCTGCGGCGCGTCAGTGGCGGGCGTGGGGGGGGAGGCTGCGGGCGGTACCAGTTGCCCTTGCTGATGTCCTTGTCGAGCGTCTTGATGTCGAGCACGGGCATGGGCGGCACTGTCTGGCCATTGAAGACGGTGTCGGGCAGCTTGTCCTCCCAGTCGTCGTCGGGGGCGGTGGTGTCGGGGGTGGTGGTGTCGGGGGCGGTGGTGTCGGGGGCGGTGGTGTCGGGGGCGGTGGTGTCGGGCACGGCGAGGGCCGAGGCAATTGTCGCCAGCGACAGGAGCGAGTAGAAGAGGGAGCGCATTGCGTGCTGGACGGCTACTCGAGCGCAGCGGCGGGTGCGGGTGATGCGACGCAGCGGAGGCCTGCTATCTGCCTCCGGTGAGGGTGATGCCAGGTCTCCGTCCCAAGATGCGCGCCATCCCTGCAGCCGCAAAGCTCCCGCGCCGCCAAGCCCGGGGACCAACTTCGTCAGTCGACGCCGTCACTGCTTCCGCTTCCGCACCCATTGCGCCACGCTCCGCCGTCCACGACCCCCGCAACCATGAGGGCCGCTTCCCGCCTGTTCGCCGCCGTCAAGCCCGGCCAGTTCCTCGAGGCCGGCGCCCCGACGGGCCTCACCGGGCTGCTCACCCACCCGTCGCCGCGCTCGGCCCTGCTCTTCCACTACAACAGCACCCTCACCAAGCTGAAGCAGGCCCCCGAGTCGTCCGTCTACCGCCAGTCCGTCGAGGCCCTGACCCGCCACCGCCTGCGCATCATCGACGAGTCCAAGCCCAAGGGCTGGGACGCCTGGCAGCAGACCATCCGCGCCCAGATTGCCGACGACCCCGACCACTTCCAGACCCTCGAGACCGACGCTGGCACTGCCGTGGTGCTGCCCAAGGTGCAGAACGTCGACTACGGCCAGAACCGCAAGGCCGAGTGGGACGGCGAGATCGCCCCGGCCTTCCCCGAGGGCATCAAGACCCAGAAGGAGCGCAGGAAGGACGTCAAGGCCCTGAAGGGCGACCCCGCCTACAAGGCCCGCCGCGCCAACTCGCCCACCGTCTTCGCCCCGGAGCCGCAGTACACCATCGAGGCGTAGGTGCCCGCCACTGCCACAGTCCACCGCTAACCCGCCCAGTATCTCCGACCTGGAGAGCAAGCTCGGCGGCGGCCTGATCGAGGAGGTCATTGCCGTTGCCGAAGCCGAGCACAAGCTCGTTGACACGATGCTCAAGAGCAAGGTGTAAGTGCGCGCGCTTCGTACTGTCATACTGCCAACGCCCGCTTCTTACTGTCATACTGCCAACGCCCGCTTCTTACTGTCATACTGCCAACGCCCGCTTCTTACCGCCACATCGCTAACGCCCGCAGGTGGGAGCCCCTCGAGGAGGCCATTCCCGACGGCCAGTGGGCCTATGCCGAGCGCAACACCCACACCGGCACCACATAGACTGTACGAGTACGAGTGCATTGTATATAGTACGCAGACTCGCCAATGAAGACTTGATTCCCACCACAGACTATTGAAGACTATACACTCACTACCCCTCCAACGCCAGGATCTTCGCCAGAACCTCGTCGTCACTCGGCCCCTCGCCCTTGACGGCCAGATACGCCGGCCGCATAATCGCCTTCTCAATCTCGCGGTACTTGCCTTGCCCCACAAACACCACATCCCCGTGCCTCTCCCCGTCCCCGAGCAGATACACCGCCGCGCGCGCCACCGTCTCGGCGCTCTGCGCCTCGTAGTCGACCGCCTTGAGGAGGTTGCCCAGATCGGGGAGCACCTGTGTCGCGGTCCAGCTGGGCACGAGCATGTTGAGGCGCACCGGCATCTTGGCCGCTTCGAGGACGACCGCGAGACCACGGCCAAAGCCAAGGACGCCCGACTTGGCGGTTGCTGCCGACGTCAGTTCAGACATGTACCATCAGAGAACAAGGAGACGCACCGTAGTCAATAGCCCGCACCCCGTGCAGACTCGTACTCGATCCCATCAATACCAGACTTCCTCCGCTCTCCTGCGTCTTCATATAGTGCACCGCCAAACTCGCCGTCTCCATCACACTCCCCAGATTGACGTCCAGCGTCGCGCTCGCCGGCCGCACCAGCTCGCCCTGCGCATCCGTCTCCAGCGCCACGTAGTTCGCCCGCGGCCCGATGCCCGCGTTCGCGAACACGTAGTCGATGCGGCCGTGCTGCGCGACTGCCGTCTTAAACAGCGCCGTCAAGGACGCCCACTGCGTCACGTCGGTGCGCGTGTAGGTGCAGCGCGGCGGGAGCGTGGCCGGCGGCGGGTTGATATCGGCCGTGACTACGGTGGCGCCCAGAGAGGCCAGGAGCGTGACGGCGGCGAGGCCGATGCCTGAGGAGCCGCCTGGGGCTGTCAGACTTGCGATGCGGGGGGAACCAAATACATACCCGTGACGACAGCAATCTTGCCCTCGAACCCAGCCTTCGCGAGGTCTGCATCCGTGATCTGGAAGTCCGTCATAGCGATTGTGTATACTGTACAAGCAAAGCTCAATGGCAGCAGTGGAATCTCCTGCGCCCAAGCCGCCCCTCACATACTATGTATACACGGCTCGCCCACCGCCCCGCCCGAGCTATTCCAGCCTGGACTCGTTGCCGACGCGCACCCTTCTTACCACAACGAGATCCCGCCCACGCACGCCGGCCCAGCTGCGGCGCTCTCCAACCGCCCCATGTCGTGTACGGCACCCACCCACGTCCAGCCCCGTTAGCAACGCAGCCAGGCACGAAGATGGGTAGGTCTCAAAGTCTTTCCATTGGTCTGCCTACGCTTCACGGAGTCATGCAGGCTACAAGCAATGGTCTACCACACAGCACAAGCAACGCGCCGAGTGGCTGCTCGGACGTGCCTCGTGCGATCGGCTGCGTGGGCTGAGGAAGAAAGGCCCGCGCGTGCAAAACGGCCTGCCATGCCGTGTCGCCCGTGCGCGGCCCAGCACGAGAAAAGATCTACACGCATGCGCATGCCGCGCCAGGGCCACACGTGTGCTGCTCACTCGGAACCGCGACGCCATATGGCTACCGCCTTAACCCAGCTTGAGCCGACGACCTGCACGCCCGCGGCCACACACGCGCTGTAAGTGCAGTCAAGCTGAAAAGCCGTTGGGCGGCCGGGTCGCGCCGCAGCAGTTTTCGTAGCGCGCTGAGTCGCGTCCCGAAACGGGCTCGCGAGCGCGCCGGCAAGCCGTCGCCGGGCCACTCACAGCGCCGCCAGCCCGCGAACAGACCGCGCCCCCGTACACGCACTACGCGCCTGTGGACCACCGCGGCGGGTCCGCATGCCCTGAATCACCAAACGAGACGAGCCCGGCAGTCCTGCAGCGCCTGAACGAGACACGCGAAGGGCGCAAACCCACATCCTCGCCGCCCAGCGCAACCCGCCATCCGTGCCTCGCACCGCTGCAAATTTCCCGTCGCTGCTTGCGGTCGTCCGCTACCCCCTTCCGGCAATGATGGCTGCCGCTGCTGCTGCTGCTGCTGCTGCGACGAAATGGCCCGACTGCGTGTGCGTGTGCTGAGCACGGCATCATCGCAGCGCGAGTCGGTGTGCAGGCGACCGCACCTGCAACGCGTGCTTGGAGTTGGACGAGGAGTAGGTATGTGGCAGTGAGATGCAGTCAGCGTCACCAGAGAGCGTGGGGATCCGAACCGCGCTGTTCACCACGCACCGCAAGAAAAGAGCCCGCGATGCACGTGAGGTGAGGTGAGCGAAGCTGAGCTGACATGAGCGACGAGGGGGCAATCGGGCCAGGAGTGTCGATCGCGTTTGGCGAGGGCTCCTGGTCGTGCGGAGCCTGCGGGTGCAGGAAACGGTTGGGAGGTGCCGGGGCGCATCGTGGGTTGGGAGGAGATTTATGGCTGCGTCTGCCGCGAGGAAGAGTGGTGAGTGCTTCGTCCTCTCCGCGTGCCATCTCTCTCTCTGTGCTTCTGTGAGACCGCTGTCTGTGAGACCACTGGCTGCTTTTCTACTTCACCCCTCACCTTTTGCATTCCGGCTGGATCCCGCCTTGCTGACCTTGGAGCCAACAACCGAGTCCAGGCTTCCGTGCTGGCAATGGGTTCCGTGGCCGTAGCCGGCGACGGCGTGGCGCTGCTGTACGCCGCCATCGTGCTGCTGGTCGTCACCTGGATCACTGTGTTCCTGCGCGTGTGCGTGCGCGTCGGGCGGAAGGTGTTTGGTGTCGACGACTATCTGATGGTGGCCGGACAGGTGAGTGGGCGTGTATACCGCGCGGCACCGGACTGACGACGCCAGGTGCTGTTCACGGTGACGGCGTGCTTGTGCATCGTGTGCTGCTTCTACGGCTCCGGGCAGAAGGCGAAGGACCTGACGCCCCTGTCCATCTCGAGAGGGATCAAGGTGTGTACGACCCCCTTGGCTCACGCGTGTCTTGAGGTTGACGGGACAGATCTTCTACATCGCGGAGTACTTCTACGCGGTCGGCGCGGCGGTTATCAAGTGCAGCATCTCTGTCACGATTCTGCGCATTGCCGCTACCCAGCGCCGCTACAACTACACCATCTACGCCGTCATCGGCCTGACGTGGCTCGCCACCATCGTCTTCTGCGCCGGCATCGCCAGCATCTGTAAGCAACCCCCCCTGGACCACACCGCAGCACTGACGCACACCAGGCCAGCCCATCGAGACGCTCTGGGGCGAGGCCAACGGCACCTGCAACCTCCAGCTCAACAGCAACGTCTCGTTCTTCTTCTCCGCCATTGAGATCCTGACCGACTGGACCATGGCCATCCTGCCCGGCGTCATGCTGTGGAACGTGCAGATGAAGCCCAACGTCAAGACGTCTGTGATCATCATCCTCGCCCTCGCCTCCGCGTAAGTCGTGTCCTCGCCGTCGAAGCCCCGCTAACGCCGCCCAGCGCAAGCTCAGCCACCATCGTGCGTCTGCGCTACCTCGCGCTGTACAGCGACCCCGGGGAGTTTCTGTACGGCACGGGGAAGATCGGGCTGTGGTCGCTGGTGGAGGAAGGCATCGGCATTGTCGCGGGCAGTCTGCCGGCGCTGCGCCCGCTGCTGTCCGTGCGCGTGACCTTCAGCACCAGCATGCAGACGCCGCGGGGCGCGTCGTCGCAGCGCTCCGAGCCGTTCAAGTCGCGCGAGCACGTGCGGCGCCCGTCGGCGGCGCTGGCCCTCGACACGTTCCAGACGGGTGCCGAAGCCGACGAGTTCGACGACGCCGACAGCGCCAAGAACATCGTCAAGGAGACGCAGTACACGGTGCGGTCGCACAGCATCGGCGTCAGCGAGCAGGAGCGCACGCGCAGCCAGGCGCTGGAGTGGGAGGGCGCGCTGAAGGTGTGAGTGCATGGCGCCTATGTAATACTATTAGCACGGCGGCGGTGTGGTTGGACGCGGGCAGTGCAACCTTGATCTCTGTTGTAGCGCCTCCCGCGCGCATATAGCCGCGCAGAACACCTCAATACCCAAACTCCCAGATATCCTTCTGGTAGGCCTCGGTCAACACCTCGTTCGCGCCGTACTTCTCCTGCCACTCTGTGAACCCGCCCTTGAGCACGTAGACCTGTTGTTCCGGCTTCTTCCCTCCCTCCTCCTTGGCATCCCCCTCCTCCTCCCCCTTCCCTCCCTCCACCCTCCCCCTCTCCCTCAAATACCTCAACGCCGCCCCGGGCCCCCTCTGCTGACTCAGCGCGCAATGAAACACGACAACCCTCTTGTCACTCAACGTGCGCAGCAGCTCGGGCATCCGGTACTCGAGCGCGCCGCTGGGCACCCACGTGCTGCCGCGGATGTGGCCGCCGACGTGGTCGCCGTCGCGCACGTCGATGATGGCTGTGTCGGGGGGCAGGGCGGCGTGGGTGGTTATTGTGGTCGCGAGGGCGTCGCGGGTTATGTATTGCAGGGTTGCGAGGGTTGAAGCGGCCATTTTTGGGGGGTGCGTGGGATGGGGTGTGTGGTGGTGGTGGTGTGGTGTGGTGGGGGTGAGAGGCTGGGTGTGGTGGTGGGGTGGAGGGAGGTGGTGGGGCGCGTTTGTGTTGCGCGGTGGCGCGGGAAGCGTGTGGCTTCTTCCGTACACTGTTGATCCGCTGTACTCTTGGTTGTATTACTGTAGAAAGTCTATGTCTGGGTACTAGGATATTAAGTAGCTTCTCTTTGAAAACTGGCTGCATATGTGGATCGGAAGGTTTATAAGTGCTAGTAGATTGTATTAACATGAGTGCATAGCAAGTAAACCAGCTAGGCGAGTAGACTGCCCTAACAAGCTATTAGGCCCTCTAACCTTTAAATATTAATAGATTAGCTATATAACCTTAAATTACTCTTAAAAGAAGATAGAATTAAGCTTACACTCTAAGTAATTAAGAAACCCTAAGAACTAAGTATATAATATACTGCTATTATCTACTAGGTGTTAAAAACAACTCTCCTTTAGTAACACACTAGAAGGCAGTTAATATATAATACCTAGCCTAAATTATTAGCCTTTAATAAGATAGAAGAGAAGGTGCTTATATAGTATATAAGGAGGCTTAATAAGCAAGGACTTGCCCTAACACTCTATTATATTAAAGATATAGCTAATTAATTACACACTATACATAATATAGAGCCTATTAGCCTCTAATAGGCTTTAAACTTTGTTAAATATAAGCCTAGACTCTAATTATAATTAACTTAATAGAGGGATTACTAGAGAGTTCTCTGCAGCAACCTAGGGGTTATTAGGCCCTAGTTTAACCTAGTATAGAATATTAAGGCTAAGTATAGTATCTAGAACAAAGATACCTATAACTTTAATAAGACTAGCTTTACTGTAGGCGTTAGAAATTATATTAGAGTAGTTACTATATCTAAGAGACGTACTTAACCTATTAGGGTCTAGTAGGGAAACTATAAGTAGGTAACTTTAATTACTATAGTTAATATAATAGGCTAGGTAATTACGCCCTACCTTATCTTTAAAGTAAAGAACTATAATACGTCCTAGTACTCTAATTTAAGGCCCTAATAGTATATTAGGGTTAGTAATAACAGCTAGACTATAAATAATATTAGTATAGCCTAGTTAAGGCACTATATTAAGTAGATTAAGGGCTAGAGGGTAGGTAGCTATATGCTGCTAATAATTAACAGCTATAAAAGCTATAAGTTACTTACCTTCTAGAATCTTTATAAGGAGAACAAGATAATTACCTTATATATGCCTCTACACTTATTGCACATCCTATAGCTACTTAATATAGGCTGTTTTGCCCCCTTAAAGTAGGAGTATAGCAAAGAGATTAAAGTCTTAGTAATAGACTATATTAGCTGAATTAATAAGAAGGCCTTTATTATAATATTTGCAAAGGTTTTTAAGAAGGTGTTCTTATAGGCAAACATTATATTAAGCTTTAAGGCAACTAGCTTAGTACCTAATAACCTATTAGTAGTGCTATTAAAGCTTAATATTAAGCTTTAGATACTAACACTACCTCTACTAGAGGGGGCCTAATAGAACCCTAAGACACCTACTAACACTAATAAGATAGAGTCTTAATTAATACTACTTTATAATTATATTTAAAAGCACTAAGGATTATTACTAACTCTAATAGTAAAGATTATTAATTAGCTATAGAGAGGTACTATAATACTACTACATAGGTAGACATTATTAGCAGCCTAAGTGCTATAGCTTAAAGTATTAAATAAGGCTGCTTCTAAGCATAAATTATATAAAAGAAAGTAGATCTAGAAGGGTAAAGACCTTTTAAAGAAATAGGTAGAGGATTTAATAGCCTAATATAATATTAGGGTATAAGTAGAAAGGGAATTATATAAGAGTAGAGCCTAAATAGGTATAGGCAAGTAGGGTAAAAGGCACTATAAGCACTATAGTAAGATAGGGCATAACTTATATATATATAAAAAAGATATAGTAGATATTAGTAATTAAGAATATATACTATTAGCTATAGTATAATATTATAGTATTAAGTAATTATATATA